>JAVGWX010000021.1:3257500-3277500 GCA_036924085.1 Ariolimax columbianus
AGATGATTTGATAATGTGCAAAAAAAGATTATATTAAAGTGTATGTAGATGATTGAAAAGAATAATACAAAGTGATGTGCTAATGTGCAATACATATGCTAATACGATAGATTGCAAATGTATGAAAAGGATTAAAATACAGTTGTTTACTTGATTCTTGATTCTAGGAACCAACATCATTACACAGGGGACATTCCCATAAGTGCTCCCTTCTCCGTCCAAGCAGCCAGCCAAACGTATATATACTCAGAGTTCCATTCAGGTGTTGATTTCGTGTTCTTTAGATCTTTCCAAACAGAACACACTTTCTCCCCTCTCCCTTAGTAACTCCAAAATCTATCATCCTCTGCACATATGCATTTTCGCGACCCTCTGTCTCTTCATCATTCTGTAGACTGTCCATGACTGCCCTGATCAACTCAACCCTGTCTCTTCATCATTCTGTAGACTTTCCATGACTGCCCTGATCAACTTAACCCTGTCTCTTCATCATTATGTAGACTTTCCATGACTGTCCTGATCAACTCAACCCTGTATCTCGTGATCACCGCGTCGTTCAGCACAGTTCGCCCCGCCACAGCATCGGCTAATTCGTTGTTCCTGAGCCCTGCATGTCCCAGGCAGTAGATCCATGTGACACCTTGTATACCAGAGATGTTCAGAAGATGTTTATATGTGCGAAAAGGATGATAATAAAGTGTATGCAAATGGGCGAAATGGATGATAATAAATTAAATGAAAATAGGCAAAAATGATGAAAAGAAAGCATTGTTTAAATATGTGAAATAGATTTCTAACAAGCATAAGTAAATGAAAATAAGGAAAACGTAAGATGGCTGCGCGTTAGTGGCTGTGCTCTCGATTCGCTCTCATGATTGTGGCGTTTTCTGACATTTGGTGGTTCCTGTTCGGACTATATTTCACAATTCCTTCACCAGGTGGTATCGATGACTTTATTCTGTTGAATTGATGTGCTTTTGATCGGTTATTATGTATATTATGCTGCATTTCATGCCTGTCTCGAGCCATTGGAGACCAGTCCATGATGGAGCTCAACGTTCCTTAACTGCACAGCATAATTCAGTCCAGATTATCACTACTTAAGGACCTTTCTGCTCGGACTGACGAAGACTTCCTCCTGCCCATCCCTCCTTTCATCGTAGGTTACACGATACCTCCCGCAACCTCGTTTTCTCAGCACAGCAAGGGTCACGCTGACCAAAATGTGGACACAATCAGAAGCATCGGTGGCGGGACACGTAAAAGCATGGAGTTTGACAGGGAAAGACACTGAGTGGCTGACACAAACATTGGTCTAACACACTCCTCGCAGCCCTCATACCAAGGCAGCGGAGTACACGGGTTCACCTGGGGAGCATGTAGGAATTTCGATGGATACGCTACGCATGAACACAGCCTCAACATATGGACATAGTAGTGGTCGATCGAGGCAACGGACCTTTGACGCCTACGGGAACAATTTTATAGTAAGTAAATGTGGGTAAAAGATGATAACATAGTGTCTGTCAAGGAGTAACAGAAATGATACTAAAGTTTATGTGAAAGATGCAAAAAGATGATTATGTAATGAATGCAATGAAATGAAACGGATGACAATAACGATTTAAATCACGCCTGATGTCAACAAATGTTCTGCAGAAAATGACATATTGTATATACATAGAAAACCCGTCACCTATGAAACGATTCATCCACAAAACCAATCATTCACACAACCAATCACCCACCCAACCAATCATCCACACAACCAATCATCCACACACCCAATCATCCACACAACCAATAACCCACACAACCAATCATCCACAGAATCAATCATCCACACAACTAATCATTCACACAACGAATCATACACACAACCATCTACCCACTCATGGCAACAGAACCACCGACAACACTAACACACAATTCGCCTCACAGTTACTCAAGCAACTAGCAAGCCATACAACCAGCCACCCAACCAGTCACAGAACCAGCCACACAACCAGCAACACAACCACCCAATCCCCACACAGCCACCCAATCCCCACACAACCACCCACACAACCACCCACAAACCCACCAACCTGTACATTTATCTGTTCCCCATCCATACAGGACAAACTACGACCTCTATAACACAGGTGACTTCACAGCCTACGTGGTGAAAGACCGGGACTTTATGGTCCAGATCAGAACATGGCCATGCTATGGCGTCAGCTGTGTGTGTGGCGTTGTTGTCAAAGAGAAGAATAACATTGTCAGGTATTGTATGGGCCTCACCCTTTCTGCTAGCTTCACGGGACAATAGGTCGCATCTCTTACTCGTTGTTCGTGTTGATTTTACAGAATGGTTGACGAGGATCACAATACAGCAGTGATCCTTCACTCGAGTAGCAGTCATTACAGTAATGGACATCAGAACAGGAAGTGAAGTATTGAGTAGCAGTCATTACAGTAATGGACATCAGAACAGGAAGTGAAGTATTGAGCAGCCCGAAATTCGAACACCGGACCTCCAGATGATGGATGCGCCTTGCCATAAGAGAGATGAGAGTGATGAGTTATGTACCAGACTAGCGAGACACCCCTACAAGTGTGTCACAACTGGGGAAGTCTTCTGTCATTCAACACTTGCAACGAAATAGTATAGGCCGAGTTCGATCCAGACAGATTTAATATAATCAATTACTTGCTAACCTTCCATCAAGCACAGACCCGAGACATGACTTAAAGGCCTGCTGTATTTCGCAGGTAGACAAACACGGAAAAGTGGTAGTTTTAATTTAGGAATTTGAGAAGGGATGAGGTGGTTTGCGAGGCAGGGGGGAGGTGGTGGTCATTACAACTGATAGATAAGGCGTTCTCCTCTCAGGAAACGAAGGAACGAAAGCGCGAAACGGAAAGTGTTCCAATCCCGCAAGTTACAAGCGTCGTCGGGCCTTAAGGGAAAGTGAGATCGTCGACCAGTTCTTTTGGACATGTACACAATAGCAACAGATATTATCTGTGAATGTTGCACATGTAAAATAACCCCTCGGATTTGAAAACAGAAAAGTGCTGACTGTTAGCCTTTATTCACCATACAATTTATAACAACATCCTACCTTATGGTGACTGGCAGAAAAGCTAGACACAATTTGTTGAATCAATCTACCACTCTACTGCTCAGACTGACATTCTATATACAGGTTTCTGTCACTTCTAGAAGGCTACTCCACACTCTGATGACGTTGCCTTGTGTATATATTGCAGATATGTATGTAGACTCTTCTGCGTTTGAAGAGTTGGCTGTTTTAATGTAATGTCTAGTTAGTAGTAGCGTGTGTGATTCTGTTACAATGTTGGGGATGGCGCTGCAATGTTGGGGATGGTGCTGCAATGTTGGGGATGCTGTTATACTGTTGGTCATGCTGTTATAATGTTGGTCATGCTGTTATAATGTTGGTGATGCTATTATAATGTTAGGGATGGTGCTGGAATGTTGGGCATGATGTTTTAATGTTGGTCATGCTGTTATAATGTTGGTCATGCCGTTATAATGTTGGTCATGCTGTTATAATGTTGGTCGTGCTGTTATAATGTTGGTCATGCTGTTATAATGTTGGTCATGCTGTTATAATGTTGGTCGTGCTGCTACAATATTGATGTTGCTGTTAAAGGGTTGGTGATGCTGCTAACGTGTTGGTGAGGCTATATCTCCGTTAATATGTCTGCCTGCTCTAGCCAATACATGATATTATTTCAGAGTCAACGGATGTGACAAACCCGATCGTGTCATCTCAGCAACGGTGGACATTCCCTACAAACTTAGTCCAGGTGCTGTGGTGCAGCAATCAGCTAACGGCCTGCATGTTGGGGTCGGTGTCTTCTTGTGATATAATAACATTTTGTTGTGAACATTTGAATGTTTCGGCACTTAATTCTGTACCTGAGATAGCTTGCTTGTCATTCTCATCCAGACGTAATACTTTAGCCAATTATTTATCCTTGTGTCATATATGGATTAAAGATGGATTCATAGCAAAAGTAGTTCCGTAACGGTCACTGCTGTCTGGCAGGAAGTGTCCCAGATTTATTTATGCAATGCTGTAGATATGAATCAGAAGGGAGTGATAGTATCCTTACATTTCGGTGTTTATTTTCATAACAGCAATATTAGTATGCGTATGTGCGTACACGCGTACGTCCATACGCACGCACGCACACACATATGCACACATACACACACACATACACACACACACATACTGTCACTCCCAGGTCTGAATCTTGAGTTTGCGTCATCTAATAGGGCATGTTACAGAGAAGGTATATATGCAAGTATTTGTTCTTGTTATTGTCCCGAGTGGTCCGCCGATGATTTTGTGTGTGACAAGTACACGAATAGCACCACTGCCTCATAGAGAGCATGTCGTAAAAGGCGACTAACTGAGTGACATGGCATATGAGGTTTTCTACTTTTCTCTAGTGTTTGGGTCTATTAAGATAGACTTCCGGTGAGCGGCACTTTTTCCAAAATCAGAGCAATAATAAGCTGCTCGAGCCTAGTCCGCTACGCAGGAAATCCTTTTTCATTCTACGTCAGCTCACGGAAGAGCTGGAACCTGCGCAAGGGTATCTGTCCCTGTAGAAGTACAGGTCGACTGAGACCAAGATATATATATGTATACACATGCGTAAATAATACTTAAACTATAGAAAGCTGTCAATCTGTCATGGTCTGGCCACACAGAACATAAAGGGAGTAGCCTTGTGTTGCTTTTAAAGGAAATTCAAGAAACAAATCAATGCAGTAACTTAAAGTGGGAATCATCAGCAAGTTGCATATCCCTTTCAGATCGTAACCTCTGTGAGGGCAGCTCTGTCTGTATGCCAGTCCGTTTAGGGCGAGTCTGTCGGCGTCATACAAAGACATTTCTAGGCTGTCCTTAATGTTCTGACGTCATTCTCTCTAGCGTCGACATCTTTACCTCCTTCCAAAAACCATGTCCTTTATTATCACTCTATCCAGACCGGTCTGTTCCTTTATTATCACTCTATCCAGACCGGTCTGTTCCTTTATTATCACCCTATCCAGACCGGTCTGTTCCTTTATTATCACTCTATCCAGACCGGTCTGTTCCTTTATTATCACCCTATCCAGACCGGTCTGTTCCTTTATTATCACCCTATCCAGACCGTTATGTTCCTTTATTATCACTCTACCCAGACCGTTATGTTTCTTATCGGAACCGAAATATCTAAGCTTCTTTCTTGCGATGGTCTCTAGCAGTCAATCTTCTGTAATGTGCAGCGATTGAAACTTTGATATATTTGTCTGTTTTTATATTCATAAAATGTTTACTGTTCTTCTGTAATATCTCTTTTAAAAAACTGTGATCTTTTTTGTAATTGATTGGGAACATAAGACTGAACAATTTGTTCTTTTCACTGGTCTCAGAAGAAGAAGGAGAAGAAGAAGAAGAAGAAGAAGAAGAAGAAGAAGAAGAAGAAAAAAAAACAGAATAATTACAATAGGATGAAGAAGAATAATATGATGAAATAGAAGATGAATATGAATAATAATAATAATAACAATAATAATAATATAATAATAATAATAATAATAAGAGGAAGAAGAAGAAGAAGTAGAAGAAGAAGAAGAAGAAGAAGAAAAAGAAGAAGAAGACGAAGAAAAAAAAGAACAAGAGAAAGAAAAACAAAAATGGAATAGGAAATAAAAAATAAAGAAAAAGACGACGAAAAAGAAAAAGAAGAAAAAGAAGAAGAAAAAGAAGAAGGTCTACAAGTAATGCTTTCATTTCCCAGATCCTGATGCCGTCTGGTTCAGAGGTCAAGATTGACATGGCCTTCATCCTCTTGAACGTCTACATCAGCACCCCAGCCTACGACAGGGGCAAAGCTCTTGGGGTCTGTGGAACTAACGACGGAAACCCTGGTACATCTCTAGTTCTCTTCTTGTACAACTTCATTCCCTCTTATCTCCAAACATTTTTTCTCTAAACCATTTATCTCTAAACCATTTATCTCTTAACCATTTATGTCCCAACAATTTATTTCCCAACCATTTATATTTAAACCATTTATCTTTTAATCATTTATGTCTTAATCGTGCAGATCTTAACCATTTATCTCCTAGCCATCAACACAGATAAAGTATATTCTGTACACATGTACACGCACACAGTTGTATGTAAAAACGTATGAAAAATGATGCCTTATCTCCTCAGCTAACGACTTCACTCACCCTGATGGCACAGTCACCCCACCCTGTACAGGGCCTGGCAGGTGTATTCCTGTACCATTCACAGAGTCCTGGAGGTATGTCAGTATCTCTATGTATGTGTGTGTGTATGTGTGTGTGTGTGTGTGTGTATGTGTGTGTGTATGTGCGTGTGTGTGTATCTGTGGATGTGTGTGTGTGTGTATGTGTGTGTGTATGTGTGTATGTGTGTGTATCTGTGTATATTTGTGTGTATGTGTGTGTGTGTGTGTGTGTGTGTGATGTGTGATGAGTGAGAGTAGTCACAAAACCAATGACTAACGTAGGTCTTAATCGTCTAAGTCTTAGTCCACCTGTACTTCTACAGGAACAGATGCCATTTTGTAGGTCCCAGCTTTGAGTTGAATGTAGCCGGGAGGAAGATTTCCTGCTTAGTGGGATAGGCTCAAGCAGCTTATTACTCTGCTGTGTTGGGACAAGTGCAGTGGAGGGTGGTTAACGGATATGCGACTCAATCTTAATAGACTTAAACACTAGAGATAAGTAACTCGCAGCCTGTTAGGCGCCGTATATGCTGCTCAAAGCAAACTAACTAACCATGGCATGTGTTATGCCATGCCACACAGTTAATCCTCTCCTACGACATGCTTTCTGTGGGGCAGGGGTCCTATTCTTGTCTTTGTCATACACAAAGACCCTAGTGGAGCACTCGGGACGTAGGTCACTTTGCTAATGTTGTCCTTTTGCGATAAGATATAATTGTTCCATCATCTAGCTAGGGTAAAGGTCCAGTTACTGGGCCACCTCACGTAGCTCCGCATGTGTGTTAGGAACACCAACAAGTGTGGATAGGAATAGTAGGTGTGGAGCACGGCATCTTATAAGCAAGAGTAGATAACGCTAACGTATAGACAAGAGTAGATAACTCTAACTTATAGACAAGAGCACATAACTAACTTATAGACAAGACTAGATACCGCTAGCTTATAGACAAGAGTAAATAACGCTAACTTATAGACAATGAGTAGATAACGCTAACGTATAGACAAGAGTATATAACGCTAACTTATAGACACGAGTAGATAACGCTAACTTATAGACAAGAGTAGATAACGCTAACTTATAGACAATAGTAGATAATGCTAACTTATAGACAAGAGTAGATAACGCTAACTTATAGACAATAGTAGATAATGCTAACTTATAGATAAGAGTAGATAACTCTAACTTATGAACAAGAGTAGATAACTCTAACTTATAAACTAGAAAAGCTGCGACATAGACAAACTTTATGTATGCTCTGTTTTTAAATCCCAGTTGTTCTGTCTCTCTGCTACTATTCTCAGCTTGTCCAATAAGATGTGATTCAGGCAGCAGCCATCTTGTCTCTCCTAATATCACCAACAGAGTTAAAGACCAAGCCAGCATGTTTGTGACGACACCAGGTCTGGTCGAGGAAAAGCCTCCCACACAATACTGCTCGTGTAAGGTCGATTCTCAGGGAAAGTCCCAGATGGCATGCTCGCCAAGACAACACATCCAAGAGACTAACATTGCGGTAAGACTAGCCTTCTTCTTTTTCTTCTTCTTCTTCTTCTTCTTCTTCTTGTTCTTCTTCTTCTTCTTCTTCTTCTTCTTCTTCTTCTTCTTCTTCTTCTTCTTCTTCTTCTTCTTCGTACGCTGTCAGACGTCAACCTGTATTTTTTCGAAAAAAGCAGCGGTCATCCTGAGACTGTCGACACTGCCATAGAGCTTGTCTAGTGTTGCCAATGGTGATGGCCACATCTGCTTTCTCTGATCCTCGTAGGTAGGGCAGTTTTGCGCTTTAGTTTCCCATTTCTAAAAATAGTCTCTGATGCATTGGATGGTCTGTCAGGCTTCTGAGTTTCTCTGCTTGCTGCTGGGCTCTGCAGTCTCTTCTGTCGGTCATGGATTGCAGATTTGTAATCTTTTCAAGTTCTACAATTGGCGTTGACTTCATGCCTCCTGTTATAACTCTCATGGCTTGGTTTTGGAGTTTGCTAATTTTATCGAAGTTCGCCTTTGCTGCTGTTGTCCATGCCGCAATGCCATACTCGAGAACTGGTCTCACTCTTCCAGTGTACAGTTTCTTTAGTATACTTTCGTCTGCTACCCAGCTTGTGCCAGCAAGTTTCCACATGATTGCCATTCTTTCTCTGGCTCTCATTCGGTTTCTCTCGATCTGTAAGACCATCCTCTTCTCCCTGGCTACATTTAGTGCAGTAAGACCAGCCTCATCTCCTTGACTACATTTAGTGCATTAAGACGAGCCTCTTTTCACTGACTACATTTAGTGCAGTAAGACCAGCCTCTTCTCTCTGGCTACATTTAGTGCGGTAAGACCAGCCTCTTCTGCCTGCCTACATTTAGTGCGGTAAGAACAGCCTCTTCTGCCTGCCTACATTTAGTACGGTAAGACCAGCCTCTTCTCCCTGGCTACATTTAGTGTGGTAAGACCAGCCTCTTCTCCCTGGCTACATTTAGTGCGGTAAGACCAGCCTCTTCTCCCTGGCTACATTTAGTACGGTAAGACCAGCCTCTTCTCCCTAGCTACATTTAGTGCGGTAAGACCAGCCTCTTCTGCCTGCCTACATTTAGTATGGTAAGACCAGCCTCTTCTCCCTGGCTACATTTAGTACGGTAAGACCAGCCTCTTCTCCCTAGCTACATTTAGTACAGTAAGACCAGCCTCTTCTCCCTGCCTACATTTAGTACGGTAAGACCAGCCTCTTCTTCCTGGCTACATTTAGTGCAGTAAAACCAACTAGCGTTTCTGTCTCCGTTTATTACAAAGGAAACCAGCCAACCTTTTCTCACAGGCTCCGTTTAGTACAGTAAAACCAGCCAACCTTTTCTGTCTGTCTCCGATTAGTGCAGTAAAACCAGCCAACATTTTCTGTCTCCGTTCGTACATTAAAACCAGCCAACATTTCTCCCTGTCTCCGTTTAGTACAGTAAAGCCAGCCACCCGTTCTTTCTCCGGCTAGTACAGTAAAACCAACCAACCTTGTCTGTCTCCGTTTAGTACAGTAAAACCAGCCAAACTTTTCTGTCTCCGTTTAGTACAGTAAAGCCAGCCAAACTTTTCGTTCTCTGGTTAGAACAGTAAAACCAGTCAACCTTTTCTCCCTTTCTCCGTTTAGTACAGTAAAACCAGACAACCTTTTCTTTCTATGGTTAGTACAGTAAAACCAGCAAAACCTTTTCTTTCTATGGTTAGTACAGTAAAATCAGCCAAACCTTTTCTTTCTCTGTTTAGTACAGTAAAACCAGCCAACCTTTTCTTTCTCCGTTTAGTACAGTAAAACCAGCCAACCTTTTCTTTCTCCGTTTAGTACAGTAAAACCAGCCAACCTTTTCTTTCTCCGTTTAGTACAGTAGAACCAGCCAACCTTTTCTTTCTACGTTTAGTACAGTAAAACCAGCCAACCTTTTCTTTCTCTGTTTAGTACAGTAAAATTAGCCAACCTTTTCTTTATCCGGTTAGTACAGTAAAACCAGCAAAACCTTTTCTTTATCCGGTTAGTATAGTAAAACCAGACAAACCTTTTCTTTATCCGGTTAGTACAGTAACAACAGCCAAACCTTTTCTTTATCCGGTTAGTACAGTAAAGCCAGCCAAACCTTTTCTTTATCCGGTTAGTGCAGTAAAACCAGCCAAACCTTTTCTTTATCCGGTTAGTATAGTAAAACCAGACAAACCTTTTTATTATCCGGTTAGTACAGTAACACCAGCCAAACCTTTTCTTTATCCGGTTAGTACAGTAAAGCCAGCCAAACCTTTTCTTTATCCGGTTAGTACAGTAAAGCCAGCCAAACCTTTTCTTTATCCGGTTAGTACAGTAAAGCCAACCAAACCTTTTCTTTATCCTGTTAGTACAGTAAAATCAGCCAACGTTTTCGTACTCCGTTTAGTACAGTAAAACCAGCCAAAACTTTCTCCCGGTCTCCGTTAAGCTACCTAACAAGCACATGACCTTCACTTCTAATGACCCCTTCTGGAAACGGGCTGCAACTATGCAGTCTGGCTCGGATATTAGTAATCAAATAAGACAGACAAACCCAGTCCCAAAATTGTTATCCTGAAATTGGATGTTTCGTGCGGAAAGGTGCAGCTATCGCAGCCTCGATGTAAACAATAACACAGTATATACTTCCAAAGAAGAAGAAGAAGAAGACGAAGAAGAAGAAGAAGACGAAGAAGAAGAAGAAGACGAAGAAGAAGAAGAAAAAGAAGGAGAAGTCTGCGCCAAATCACATTGCACGATGCTTCTCTGCTCATTGCAAGATTTGGTTTGGTAGTTCCTTTGCTAAAACAGCCGTAGTCGATGAAGTGTTAAATCATTCATTACATTCAGCATTTTCACTTACCTTGCACCCTAAGTTGTCCTTCCTAAATTAGTGGATAGAGACATCAATTTCCATCTGCGTAAATAGGAGCGTAAATCGATTGCCTTCAACATAACAGAAATATCCACGACCTTTAACCGTTTGAGCAAGTCAGGAAGCGAAGAGTCAACATTCATCGTTTCTACAAGGTTTGCTCATCTGTAATATTAACATTAACCATCAGCTCTTTCCGTCTTGTCAGACGACAGTAATTATGCTTTGAAAGAAAAGGTACACAACTACAGTTCATGTCGATAACGAATGTGATTCGTAAGACCAATCCGTGCTGTGCAGCGTCTTCCACAGTGTGTGCAAGGAAAGTCAGGGCCGTTTGCGGCATCGACTGGTGTGGCGTGTCTTCTCAAAGTCTGAGTCTTTAGCCTATCAGCAATCATTATCTCCTTTGTCTGTATTCCATGCTTAATCCTGCCCCTCCATGTAGCACGATCCATGTCGACCTGGTCCCATGATTCCAAATCGATGCATACATCCTTGTACCGAAGTAGTTGCCGGCCCCGAGACCCTTTCCCCAACTGTAATTCCCCATAGACAAGATATTTTGGTATTCTGCCATCATCCATCCTTCGAATGTGTCCCACGCACCTTCAAAGACTAAGCATGTAACAGATTGTGACAGTGCCTATTCTCTCCAACACCTCCGCGTTGGTCATCTTGTCTTGCCACCCAACGCCCGATTCTACGCAGGCACCTCATGTGATAGCTGTTTAGCCGCCTGTCCTGTTGCATGTAGGTAGACAATGTCTCACTGCCGTAAAGAAGGTTGCTGAGGACACATGCCTGGTAAACAACTGTGTTTTTGTTTAATAGTGACTTCTTCCCTTCCCTTCCCAAGCCCTTTTTGTTAATCTGCTCATTGTTGTTGCTGCCTTTCCTATCCTGATAATGATCTCTTGGTCCAGGGATAGTTTATTATTGAATGATGATCCCAAGAACGTAAAGTGATCTACTACATCGCGATCCTCATCATCAATGAGATTGCTTGTGGTTTGTTTGCACCCTGGACCATAACTTGTGTCTTAGGTTTGCTGATTGTTAACCCGAACTCACAGCAGGCATCCGGACATGTAGATAGTAAGATTTGCAGTTCCTCCTCTGAGGGAGTCGTAATTGCGGCACATCGGCAAAGAGCAGTTCTGTCACCAGCACTCTGTTTATTTTGGTCTTCTTTTTCATTAAATAAGCCACCATCTGTGCGAGAATGAATGAAGGTATAACCTTCCTGGTCACGAAATGCATGCTTCAAGAGAAATGAGAAATATATTCAAAAGCGGGTTGGAGAAAGTATACAGCCTTGTTTTACTCCGAACTTGATTGCAAACTCCTCTGAGGACGCACCGTCAAAGTTGATGGTGCCTTTCATGTCAGTGTGGAATGACTTGATAATAAAATAATATTACTAATAAGAAGAAGAAAAAGAAGAATAACAATAATATTAATTTTTCATCGTACGTGAAGACGGTAACAGCGTCAGATAAGTGCTACGAGACTTGTTCTCATTTGCCTGTGAAGACCGATCCTGTCAGGGCAGACCCTAAAGCTCTCGACGCAGACATGTCTCTCTGAAATTCGGCTATGGAGTTACGCTCTGTGATCTGAGCACCTTGTGTGAAGTCTGGT
This sequence comes from Ariolimax columbianus, assembly GCA_036924085.1. Classification (NCBI taxonomy): domain Eukaryota; kingdom Metazoa; phylum Mollusca; class Gastropoda; order Stylommatophora; family Arionidae; genus Ariolimax; species Ariolimax columbianus. The sequence goes on from JAVGWX010000021.1 coordinate 3,269,775, forward strand.
TGAATGGATATCAAGCATCTCCCAAGAGGTGACATCAATATGGTATCGTATCAGATAGAATTTCAAGGAATTTCTGTAGCGCGTTTTAAACTGCATCATTGCCAGATAAATGGATAACTGGATGTGGTACTTTACCAGGACTAACAACAATGAGCTGACACCATTAAATGGCATTGGGCTGAAGGACGAGGCTGCCAAGGGTGCTGGATCCGGAACAACAACAATAGCAACAACAACACCCATAACCACAATAACAACAACATTTCATTACAGTTGTTATCAACAGCTAGTTATATTCATCGGCGTTGTTGTTGGTTGCTGACTAAAATCTGCTGATCGTAACAACCTTTCTAATTGTTAATCTGTACCGACTGGCTTCCAGTGTCTAGTAGTTTATGTTCTGTCAGTTAACTGTGTTCTGTGGAGGGAAGACGTTGAAGAGATTAGACCTTACTGGGGAGTGGAGGAGAGGACATAACTAGGCCTTACTGGGGAGTGGAGGAGATGACGAGATTATACCATACTGGGGAGTGTAGGAGAGGACATAACTAGACCTTGCTGGGGAGTGGAGGAGTTGACGAGATTAGACCTTACTGGTGAGTGGAGGAGATAACGAAATTAGACCTTACTGGGGAGTGTAGGAGAGGACATAACTAGACCTTACTGGGGAGTGGATGAGATAACGAAATTAGACCTTACTGGGGAGTGGATGAGATGATGAGATTAGACCTTACTGGGGAAGGGAGGACATAACTAGACCTTACTGGGGAGTGGAGGAGAGGACATAACTAGACCTTACTGGTGAGTGGAAAAGATAACGAGATTAGACCTTACTGGGGAAGGGAGGACATAACTAGACCTTACTGGGGAGTGGAAGAGTTGACGAGATTAGACGTTACTGGGGAGTGAAGGAGAGGACATAACTAGACCTTATGGGGAGTGGAAGAGATGAGAGACTAGAGCTTACTGTGGAGTGAAGCAGTTGACGAGACTAGACCTTACTGGGGAGTGAAGGAGATGGGAGACTAGAGCTTACTGTGGAGTGAATCAGTTGACGAGACTAGACCTTACTGGGGAGTGGAGGAGATGTGAGGCTAGAGCTTACTTTACAGTGAAGGAGATGTGAGACTAGAGCTTACTTTACAGTGAAGGAGATTTGAGACTAGAGCTTACTTTACAGTGAAGGAGATGTGAGACTAGAGCTTACTTTACAGTGAAGGAGATGTGAGACTAGAGCTTACTTTACAGTGAAGGAGATGTGAGACTAGAGCTTACTTTACAGTGAAGGAGATGTGAGACTAGAGCTTACTTTACAGTGAAGGAGATGTGAGACTAGAGCTTACTTTACAGTGAAGGAGATGTGAGACTACAGCTTACTTTACAGTGAAGGAGATGTGAGACTAGAGCTTACTTTACAGTGAAGGAGATGTGAGACTACAGCTTACTTTGCAGTGAAGGAGATGTGAGACTAGAGCTTACTTTACAGTGAAGAAGATGTGAGACTACAGCTTACTTTGCAGTGAAGGAGATGGGAGACTAGAGCTTACTGTGCAGTAAAGGAGATGGGAGACTAGAGCTTACTTTGCAATGAAAGAAATGGGAGACTAGAGCTTACTATAATAATATTACTATTTCAGTGTTGAGCGGCATCAATGTGCCAGGTGTAATTTATTGAAACGTGGGTTGACAGTGTTAAAGACACGCTAATTGTCATCGTTTATGAGTTGAAGTGACCAGTGACCTTCCTGAATACTCTGCCTGTCAGCGGCCCTTTCAGAAATGACAGAGCCTGGACACAGAAAGGGACGCTCAGGTGCACTGAGCCTTTACACATGTTATTGTAATGCTTGTTCACGTACCTCTTGCAGTGCCCCAACTGTCCAGTGATCACAGAGACCTTACAACCTGCCCCTTGGGGACAGCCTGGCCAAAAGCAGACAGAATATGTACACAAGCCAGTTAAAGGTCAGACTTTGTTGATTCTGTTTCGAATGGTTATTTTATTCTTCGTCTCAGTTGCCATTTCGCTACATCTCTTCGGCACTTTGCAACATTTGGCTTAAAGACCGATTTCTGCGCTTATCAACGTCGTATATCCGATTATAGCAAGTCGGTTTATTCTAGTTAACTCTCCCAAACTCAACATTCGCTTGGCAACAGGTCGTTTGAAATACGAATTGTAATTCTCTTAATGGAAGAATCATTAACTAAGGACTGATAGACAGCATCCTCAATTTGTTTTTCCTTTTTCTATTTAATGCTTTCCTCCCTAGTTTCTACTGGCGGAAGCGCGCCTATTCCTCCCCAGACCGTAGTCCATTTGGGCGATACTAAGACGCATAAACCAGTTGCTTGGATTCGTGTGTGTATCTGTTTGTACCTAACCTGGTGTTTCCGTGATGTTACCCCCGTTGTTTCTTGCTTTTGGTAATCCTCTCGCTGTCTTTCGTAGGCATTAGGTCGCTATTTTCATTTTCTTATGTTCCTCGGTTTACTCAGTCGAGTTACTGAGGCCAAATATACACAATTGTTTTCCTGGGACCATTTTGGGAATGAGCATATTCATTTTCTTTCATAACTGATCCGGACCCCTTTAATTTTTTTCATGATTTAAAATATATGTATGTATGTATCCCACTTATTGAAAAACAAAAAAATATTGTCCCTTTAAATGTCAAACCATCATCATACGTTTGATGAAGGATTGTGAAGATATGAAGTGAGGTGTACAACGAGGAAGAATGAAATGGAATGATTATGAAAGATGACAAAAAATATATTGGATACATAAGAATAAAGAGTAGAATATTGAATAGATAAATTCAATGATTTGGGTATTCCTTCTGTTGTGAGGCCCATCTGTGTTCTTCTTTTTCTTTCGTTCGCTTTAAAATATTGTCTATATCTGCAATGTTTGTAGTTCACACACAGGTCCATAAAGTTTCTCTTCCAGTGTTGTTTCTATGGGCCAGTGAGATTTTCTCTGTATATCATATTCGGGGCAGTTTTGCAGTATGTGCTCTGCTGTCTGGGGCGCCTGTCCGCATGTACACATGGCTGAGTTGCCAATCTTCATTTTTGTGTACATGTTGCTGCGGAGTCGGTTGTGTCCTGTTCTAAGGCGCAACACAACAGTTTGCTCTTGTCTGTTCATGTTATGGTAATCGTCTGGTGTTACTGTTGGTGGCTTTCTGATTGATTTGATCATCCTTATCTTCTGTTGGTATGTAATTGGCACATCTGGCTGATCGTCTGCAGCACCCTCCTTTGCCAGTCGATCTGCTCTCTCGTTTCCTGGTATTCCACAATGAGAAGGTATCCATTGCATGACAATCTTGCGCTGGTTGCTCAGTTCAGACAGTAGAGCCTGTAGATCTGGCAGTTTCTCAAATTTAAGTGCTTGGAGTGCTGATTGTGCATCTGTAAGAAATACTACAGGTTGTGGACCGACATTGGTGTTCAACAGTTTCTCAGTTGCCACCTTGATTGCCTGTATGTCTGCATTACATATATGACAGAATTTCCCAGTTGGTACTTTGACTGTATCCCTAATGTTGTTTGGGTATTCTATGTACACTCCCGCTCCACCATTCTTTACTGCATTCTGTGCTGACCCATCTGTGTATACTCTGATCCAGAGGTCTTGTGGGTATTCTTCATCCAGGAAATTGAGGATCACTATCCTACGTTGCACACTGTTCTGTTCATCCTTGTCTAATATTCCTTTCACTTTTGTTGAATGCATACTGATAGTCCGTGCTCCTCTCTCCAAGGGGAGAGGGTGAAAAGCGTAGGGCTACATGTTTCGGTGTTAATGTTTACACACCATCTGTTTGTCCATGAGGTCAAGGCATCAATAGCTCTTTGCAGCATTCTGGTGGCCACTGTTGCTTGCTCATTTACACACCATATTACCAAGTCATCTGCATACATTGCAACTTTTGTTCCTTGTGGTAGCTCAACAATCAAGTCATTGATGAAGACTATGAAAAGTGTAGGGGAAAGAACTCCTCCCTGAGGCACACCATGACGCAGTATAATTTTCTTACTCTTGAGACCATCTAGTTGGACTCTGGCTCTTCTGTTATGTGAGTATGCTTTTATCTATTTGTACATCCTACCCATCACTCCATTATTTCTCAGTTTCTTTAAAAGTCCTTCTTTCCAAACCTTATCAAAAGCTTTCCTTAAGTCTATCCATGCTGCTAATACTAATTTCTTGTCCTGGAATGCGTCCTCAATCTCTTGTGAGAGGTATGTTGCCTGGTCTTCAGTGGAGTTGCATTTCCTAAATCCTGCCTGTTGTGGCACAAGAAGGTTTTGGCTCTCAAGATACCACTGGAGCCTTAGGTTGATGATACGTTCCATTGTTTTACATATGCAGCTTGTGAGGCTGATTGGTCTGTAGCTGGATGCCATGGAACTGTCTTTCCCTGGTTTTGAGAGTGGTATCATGATTGCTTCTCTCCAGGTCTGTGGGACTGTACCTGACGTCCAACAAATGTTGAATATCTTAAGCAGCTTTGTTTTTGCTGCTGTTCCCAAGTACTTGATCATCTCATTGGACACTCCTTCTGTTCCTGGCGACTTTCTCATTTTCAGTTTGGATATTGCAAACTCCATTTCTTTGTATGTGATTGGTGTCTCCATAACTTCGGGCATGGCACCATCTCGCTCTGTATGTGATTGGTGTCTCCATAACTTCGGGCATGGCACCATCTCGCTCTGTATGTGATTGGTGTCTCCATAACTTCGGGCATGGCACCATCTCGCTCTGTATGTGATTGGTGTCTCCATAACTTTGGGCATGGCACCATCTCGCTCTGTATGTGATTGGTGTCTCCATAACTTCGGGCATGGCACCATATCGCTCTGTATGTGACTGGTGTCTCCATAACTTCGGGCATGGCACCATCTCGTCCTGTATTTTGTCGTTCCTCACGAACACTTCGTTGTTTCTCTCTGTCTACTTCAATGTTGCTGTTGTTTCTCTCTGCCTACTTCAATGTTGCTGTTGTTTCTCTCTGCCTACTTCAATGTTGCTGTTGTTTCTCTCTGCCTACTTCAATGTTGCTGTTGTTTCTCTCTGTCTACTTCAATGTTGCTATCTTTTGCCTAAGAGTCCTCAAAGTAATCAGCGGCTTGTTTGCCTGTGAGGATGTTTCCATCTTTGTTTAATGTAATCTTTGTGTTTCTCTGTGCACCCTCATCATTAAGTTGTTTTACCAACTTCCACAGTTTCCTAGTATCCTTTTCAAGGTTCAGAGACTCAGTTTTCTCCCTCCAACTTCTTCTTCTAGCCTGCAACTTTTCCTTTTGAAATTTGGCCTTAGCATGTTGATATTTTTTGTGGTGTTCTTGACATGGACTAATCTCTGCTTGCTTTCTAGATGTTTCTACCTCGTTTTGCAGTTGTTCTAATTCCCTATTCCAGTATGGCCTATATTGTTTGCGGGCCCCTCTAGGTATTGTTTCATGGGCAGCCTGTAGCATGCATCTGCTGAAATTATCGACTACCTTATTTATGTCTTCATCTGTTGTTAGATTTCTAGTCAGCACACTAGACTGATGCTGGTACAATGACCAGTCTGCACACTAGACCGATGCTGGTACATAGACCAGTCAGCACACTAGACCGATGCTGGTACATTGACCAGTCAGCACACTAGACCGATGCTAGTACATTGACCAGTCAGCACACTAGACCGATGCTGGTACATTGACCAGTCAGCACACTAGACCGATGCTAGTACATTGACCAGTCAGCACACTAGACCGATGCTAGTACATTGACCAGTCTGCACACTAGACCGATGCTGGTACATTGACCAGTCAGCACACTAGACCGATGCTGGTACATTGACCAGTCAGCACACTAGACCGATGCTAGTACATTGACCAGTCTGCACACTAGACCGATGCTAGTACATTGACCAGTCTGCCTTCCTGTAATTCCACCGAGGCAGGGTACTACTTTCCTTGACATATTCATTTTCAATAGTTAGAAATGCTGGTCTGTGGTCACTACCTCCAAGTTGTTTCCCTACAATGCGTGTAATGTTCCATTCCATGCATGGTGAGTGGAATGCCAAATCTGGTGTAGAAGTGGTGTGCCATGATCTCGAGTAGAAGGTCGGTGGGTCTGTTGGCTGGTTAATCATGATAAGTCCATTGTCATCCTGCCAGTTTTCTAGCTCCTGACCCCTCCTATCCATTTGATCATAGCCCCAGCTCTGCGAGTGGCTATTGAAGTCTCCACACACAATCAGTCTTTCCTTTGTTGCAATCGTATTCAGTGCCAGTGGACGATCACTCGGACAGTAATAATTTAGAAGGTGGAATTTTGTACTTTCTGTCTTGAGATGCATCATCTGGTATTCTGCCCCCTCCATATATACTTCCTGCTGATAAGCATTGATGCTAATTCTCACAAGTGTCAGAATTCCACCCTTCTGCCTGTCTTGTCGGTCAGACCTATAGCACTGGTATCCTCTAATTGTGAAGGCTATATCTTTATTGAGATGCGTTTCTTGCAAGCAGCATACATTTACTTGCTCTTCATATATAATATTCTCAAGCTCTAATTTTTTACTATAGCCATCTCTTTTGCTGTTGACGCCTTCAGCATTCCAGTGCATTATTTAAAGTGTTCTTTCCTTTGTTTTGGGTTTTGTTTGGCCAGTAGCTCTATTCTCGTACCTCCTGACTCCACTAGGCATCAGAGAAGGACCTCCAGTAATAAATTTTGGGCCCTTTCGAGACTGGGGACCCGGCACTGTACCTGCCTGGTTGTCCACCATAGGCCGAGCGCCATAACGTTTTGCAGATATAGGCATATTCTCATGTTGCGTATTTGCGTGGCATCCTGATTTCTGTGGTGCGCCTTTTGGCAGACTGTGGTCTTGCTCGAAAGGATGTGTGATTTGTTTATTCTGGAGATTGTCGTCCTTGTCTATAACAAAGCCACAATTTAGTAATAAATCAATTCAGTGGTCGTGCAGGAAGTCCAAGAAGGGTGTAAGCATGACAAAATATGATTCAGATACCGGCTAGGGACAAAAGGAGGAACAAAACCTACCTCACCACCAGAAGGGCTTCGTATGAGAAAAAGAAAAGCACAAATAAAGAATATGAATAAATGAGTAGAGGAAACATGGCGTCCTTTAATCAGACATTTCAACCGCTTCCATCTCCATCGTTGTGATGTGTTCCTGTTATCTTTGTAATCCTCTCTCAGACATACTGACTGGTTGCCGTCTGTGTGTGTACAGACTGACGGGTTGACGTTTGTGTGTGTACAGACTGACTGGTTGAAGCGTGTCTGTGTACAGCCTGACGGGTTGACGTTTGTGTGTGTACAGCCTGACTGGTTGAAGTTTGTGTGTGTACAGCCTGACGGGTTGAAGTTTGTGTGTGTACAGACTGACTGGTTGAAGTTTGTGTGTGTACAGACTGACGGGTTGAAGTTGTTGTGTGTACAGACTGACGGGTTGAAGTTTGTGTGTGTACAGACTGACGGGTTTAAGTGTGTGTGTGTACAGACTGACGGGTTGAAGTTTGTGTGTGTACAGACTGACGGGTGGACGTTTGTGTGTGTACAGCCTGACGTGTTGACGTTTGTGTGTGTACAGACTGACGGGTTGAAGTTTGTGTGTGTACAGACTGACGGGTTGACGTTTGTGTGTGTACAGCCTGACGTGTTGACGTTTGTGTGTGTACAGCCTGA
>JAVGWX010000021.1:3280000-3517500 GCA_036924085.1 Ariolimax columbianus
CTGATAGCAGCCAGCGACTCATAACTGGCTGCTTGCATGATGTTCAGTGATCTATAACTGTCCAAGACTCGATTAATAGCTGCTTGCATGATGCCCAGTGATCCATAACTGTCCAAGACTCGACTCATAGCTGGCTGCTTGCATTATACTCAGTGATCCATAACTGTCCAAGACTCGACTCATAGCTGACTGCTTACCCGATGCTCAGTGATCCATAACTGTCCAAGACTCGACTCATAGCTGGCTTCTTGCATTATGCTCATTGATCCATAACTGTCCAAGACTCGACTCATAGCTGGCTTCTTGCATTATGCTCAGTGATCCATAACTGTCCAAGACTCGACTCATAGCTGACTGCTTACCCGATGCTCAGTGATCCATAACTGTCCAAGACTCGACTCATAGCTGGCTTCTTGCATTATGCTCATTGATCCATAACTGTCCAAGACTCGACTCATAGCTGACTGTTTGATTGATGCTAAGTGATCCATAACTGTCCAAGACTCGACTCATAGCTGACTGCTTGCCTGATGCTCAGTGATCCATAACTGTCCAAGACTCGACTCATAGCTGACTGCTTGCCTGATGCTCAGTGATCCATAACTGTCCAAGACCCTGTTTCACTCCGTATTTCTACAAACAGACTGCGTGCATACAGCCTGACTAAGAAGGAAGGCAAACTCTGTCACAAAAATAGTCATGATGAAATCGGATGTGTCGAGAAGAAAAAGAAAAAAAAGAAGAAGAAGAAGAAGAAAAAGAAGTAGAAGAAGAAGAAACATGTTATTTCTCTGTTTCTCTATTTACATGATTTACAACCATAATATCATATTGTTTAATATATTTTCTAGAATCCAATGTCCTACAGTCTTTCTCAATTGAATAACTTAGCAATGTCTAACTATTTCTCATTAACGTGTTCCTAGTATGGCGGCACAACAGATGCTCTAGATGCTGCCACCTCCTCCTTCACCAGCAAATGCCAGGCGGAAATGGCTACGCAGGAGAAAAACTACATCAAAATAAACGGAACCTTGGTCTTAAATCCCGATATTACTGTCAATGTGTGTCCTACGGAGTGCACACCGCACGGAACATGTGGGCCAGCCAGAACATGTGAATGTTCCCCTGGATGGACCGGGGAGACGTGCCAGATTAAACAGGAAGGACCACAGATAAAAGATATTGGGTAATAATCTTGATAATACATGTTATGACCATGACCTTTGACTTTTCTATCTTCCAGTTAAAGAGATTAGCTCTGTGCTCACCTTGTGGCAGATGGAAGAGCTTGTATTTCTGTAGTGTAGGGGCACTTCAAAGGGAGTTGAGGTTGGAGAGGAGTAACTCTCTTGTGGCAGGTGGAAGAGCTTGTATTTCTGTAGTGTAGTGGGGCTTCAAATGGAGTTGGAGTTGGAGAGGAGTAACTCTCTTCCCTGTGAAAGTTAGTGAACTATAGATTTTCTCTTCAATTGCTTGGTTCTTGGTGTGGGGGTGGGGGGATGGGGGGGGGGGGGGGGGTAGATCCTCTACCTGGGGCAAAGATACAGACGGTCAATGTTTGATTAACCTTAATGCATATAACCTACATGCCAGTGAAGTGTGAAACCTAGTAAACAGTAGTGAGACGACACTGGGATACAACCCGGTAGAAAGTGAGACGACACTGGGCTACAACCCGGTAGAAAGTGAGACGACACTGGGCTACAACCCGGTAGAAAGTGAGACGACACTGGGCTACACCCCGGTAGGAAGTGAGACCACTCTGGGCTGCAACCCGGTAGAAAGTGAGACGCCACTGGGCTACAACCCGGTAGAAAGTGAGACGACACTGGGCTACAACTCGGTAAAAAGTGAGACGACAAAAGAAGAAGAAGATTCTCTTCCTAAGACAAAGATGCATCGATGAAAGAACAGACATCAGCAATCGTCTCATACGTGTCTGGTGACGAACGAGGAAGAACATCCATTGATGTGGCTGTCTGGTGACGAACGAGGAAGATCATCCATTGATTGGGATGTCTGGTGACGAACAGGATAGAACATCCATTAATGTGGCTGCCTGGTGACCAGCGAGGAAGAACATCCATTGATATGGATGTCGAAGAACAAGATAGGAATTGCGTTGCTTCTCTGCTGTTATTGTAGATGCCATTTTGTAAAGTTCATTCGATGATTGATACATTTGCTTGCTCTATTGGTGGACATATCTGGATATGGATTGTTGGCTAATGTTTTTGTGAAGATAATAATGACAAAGACTGGATCAGACAAGAGCACGAACCCCTGTGGTTTCCATGGATATGGTAAAGAGACCCTGAAGAGAATTGTCCATTGCACTAGCTACGACTTCATGTAAAGTTAATTGCTACAGAAAGTCCAACAGTAACTGGGCACTTAAGTATTTTGTTATCATCATGTGCTTGCTAGAAGGCTCCTGAAATGAAGATTGGGTGAAAGCATTCACTAGTTCATGTAAAGCTGTGATCCATGCAAACATTTCTGTAACGTGAAGCTATTTCTAGGACCAAATTATGTTTTGTCTCCTTGTATTGCCTACTTTAAGGGCAGTGGGAAAATTCTATCTTCCTGACCTAAACACGTCTAGATAAATTAATTGCTATAATCTAAAATACTATTGTTCCGGTAATTAATCATATCTACAGACCTTACTGTCCACCTGTGACGTTCAGCGGCGTTGACAGAATTGAGACAAGTGTGTCATGTCAGTCGTTGTAGGCAAGTGTTGGGGAAGGGTTTATGTTATGTCAGTCGTTGTAGGCAAGTGTTGGGGAAGGGTTTATGTTATGTCAGTCGTTGTAGGCAAGTGTTGGGGAAGGGTTTATGTTATGTCAGTCGTTGTAGGCAAGTGTTGGGGAAGGGTTTATGTTATGTCAGTCGTTGTAGGCAAGTGTTGGGGAAGGGTTTATGTTATGTCAGTCGTTGTAGGCAAGTGTTGGGGAAGGGTTTATGTTATGTCAGTCGTTGTAGGCAAGTGTTGGGGAAGGGTTTATGTTATGTCAGTCGTTGTAGGCAAGTGTTGGGGAAGGGTTTATGTTATGTCAGTCGTTGTAGGCAAGTGTTGGGGAAGGGTTTATGTTATGTCAGTCGTTGTAGGCAAGTGTTGGGGAAGGGTTTATGTTATGTCAGTCGTTGTAGGCAAGTGTTGGGGAAGGGTTTATGTTATGTCAGTCGTTGTAGGCAAGTGTTGGGGAAGGGTTTATGTTATGTCAGTCGTTGTAGGCAAGTGTTGGGGAAGGGTTTATGTTATGTCAGTCGTTGTAGGCAAGTGTTGGGGAAGGGTTTATGTTATGTCAGTCGTTGTAGGCAAGTGTTGGGGAAGGGTTTATGTTATGTCAGTCGTTGTAGGCAAGTGTTGGGGAAGGGTTTATGTTATGTCAGTCGTTGTAGGCAAGTGTTGGGGAAGGGTTTATGTTATGTCAGTCGTTGTAGGCAAGTGTTGGGGAAGGGTTTATGTTATGTCAGTCGTTGTAGGCAAGTGTTGGGGAAGGGTTTATGTTATGTCAGTCATTGTGAGCAAATGTTGGGGAAGGGTTTATGTTATGTCAGTCGTTGTAGGCAAGTGTTGGGGAAGGGTTTATGTTATGTCAGTCGTTGTAGGCAAGTGTTGGGGAAGGGTTTATGTTATGTCAGTCGTTGTAGGCAAGTGTTGGGGAAGGGTTTATGTCATGTCAGTCGTTGTAGGCAAGTGTTGGGGAAGGGTTTATGTTATGTCAGTCGTTGTAGGCAAGTGTTGGGGAAGGGTTTATGTTATGTCAGTCGTTGTAGGCAAGTGTTGGGGAAGGGTTTATGTTATGTCAGTCGTTGTAGGCAAGTGTTGGGGAAGGGTTTATGTTATGTCAGTCGTTGTAGGCAAGTGTTGGGGAAGGGTTTATGTTATGTCAGTCGTTGTAGGCAAGTGTTGGGGAAGGGTTTATGTTATGTCAGTCGTTGTAGGCAAGTGTTGGGGAAGGGTTTATGTTATGTCAGTCGTTGTGAGCAAATGTTGGGGAAGGGTTTATGTTATGTCAGTCATTGCAGGCAAGTGTCGGGGAAGGGTTTATGTTATGTCAGTCGTTGTGAGCAAATGTTGGGGAAGGGTTTATGTTATGTCAGTCGTTGTAGGCAAGTGTTGGGGAAGGGTTTATGTTATGTCAGTCGTTGTAGGCAAGTGTTGGGGAAGGGTTTATGTTATGTCAGTCGTTGTAGGCAAGTGTTGGGGAAGGGTTTATGTTATGTCAGTCGTTGTAGGCAAGTGTTGGGGAAGGGTTTATGTTATGTCAGTCGTTGTAGGCAAGTGTTGGGGAAGGGTTTATGTTATGTCAGTCGTTGTGAGCAAATGTTGGGGAAGGGTTTATGTTATGTCAGTCGTTGTGAGCAAATGTTGGGGAAGGGTTTATGTTATGTCAGTCGTTGTAGGCAAGTGTTGGGGAAGGGTTTATGTTATGTCAGTTGCAGCTTACCAGATACGAATCCAGTCTTATAAAGTTTGACAGACACCGAACAAAACATGGCGTGGTGGCACATTAGTGCGATTCCTCAAACCGTTTGAGAACCACTGATCGAGCTAAAGTTAGAATCTATTTGTTTAGGAGGTCAAATATGGTTGAGAGGAATATGGAAGTGACTATCTATACCGTCTGCTAAAAGTATATTCATGCGTTGTAATGCCATTATTTTGTGTTTTCTCTTGCGCAGTGGTGCAACTTGTTATACCAGCGCCCAGGCATGTGACACTGCGACCTTTGGCATTTCTAATGAGGGTAGTTTCTCGAAGTTCACGTGCCGTGTCGAGCCAATCGACGTGAGTGTACGGATTTATTAACTATTTACACGATATGTACATCCTTCCCGCAGCCTACTGTAGATACAGGCCTTCTGGCTCCCGGAGATATCCTTTTGAAAAGTCATATCCCACGGCTGACCAAATAACAGAAATTGCATGTGTCAACTATCAATGGAACTATAATAGTGTGTTCGGGAAACAAAGATGGATATATAGTTTGTTTCAGGGCAGGATTCTGTGAAAGGATCACTCTTAGCAGTGATTTGTTGTGTTTTGTACCGTGAATTTGTTTTTTTTCTCTGTGTGGAGCATGGATCGATTATAAACTTTGTCACAATATGAGTTCCGTTATTTAGTCTGCAATGGAATGTGACGTTTGAAGGGGTTTTACCTGTGAGTCAGACTGTCTATTTAAAGTAGGCCATGTCCTACCTCACCGTCTATCTCTCCGTCTGAATGTCTGTGTATGTATCTATTTGTCTGGATGTTTGTCTGTCCATCCTTCTATCCGAATATGCGTCCATCAATCCCTGATATATCTTGGAGAAGATCTGCTTGCCTACTTATCCTTCTGTCTGCCTTCCTGTCTGCATTTTGTCTGATTGCCTGACTACCTGCCGCCTAACTCATTTGCCTGTATGTTGTCTGTCTGTTTACCTGTAGGTCAGTTGTCTGTTGGTCTGTCTGCACACCTTTGTCTGTCAGTCTATGTTCTGTATTTATGCTTGTCTGTTATGTCTGTTTGCAGTCAGCCTATCTGCCTGTCTGTCGGCCTAATGTTTCTCTGCAGATTGACGGTCTGCTTTCTGTCTGTTTTAAGTCTGTTTGCAATCGGTCTGTCTATTGGTCGGTCTAATGTCTGTCTGCAAAATGACGGTCTGTTTTCTGTCTTTCTACTTGTCAGTCTGATATAGATCTGTTTACAGTCGATATGTTGTCTGTTGGTCTGTTGTATGTCTGTCTACTGCATGTAGCTCTGCTGTTTTTCTTCTGCACAAAAGTCTGCTAGTTTGCATGGCTGTCTGTTGTACATCAGTCTGTTGTTCGACATTTCTGCATGTCTGTATGGCTGTTGTTTGTTGTATGTTGTAATACTGACTGTCTGTATGTGTGTTGCATATCTATGTCTGTCTCAGTTAATCTAAATGTATTTTGGCCTATTCCTAAGTGTATGTCTGTTTCTGTGACTTTATGTCAGTCTTTCTATATGAATGTATATCTATGCGTATGTATGCGTCTTCTTGATTCTTGATTTTAGAAACCAATATCATCCTACAGGGGACATTCTCATAATTGCTCCGTTCTTCATCCAAGCAGCCAGTTAATCGTATATCCCAGTCAGGTGTTGATTTCGTGTTCTTCGGATCTTTCCAGACAGGACACACTTTCTCCCCTCTCCTCTAGTCCCTCCCAGATCTTCGGATCTTTCCAGACAGGACACACTTTCTCCCCTCTCCTCTAGTCCCTCCCAGATCTTCGGATCTTTCCAGACAGGACACACTTTCTCCCCTCTCCTCTAGTCCCTCCCAGATCTTCGGATCTTTCCAGACAGGACACACTTTCTCCCCTCTCCTCTAGTCCCTCCCAGATCTTCGGATCTTTCCAGACAGGACACACTTTCTCCCCTCTCCTCTAGTCCCTCCCAGATCTTCGGATCTTTCCAGACAGGACACACTTTCTCCCCTCTCCTCTAGTCAATCCCAGATCTATCACCCTTTGCACATTTTCATTTTCCCGACGTTCTATCTCTTCCTGATTATGTAGAGTATCCATAACTGTCCTGATCAACTCAAGTCTCTGTATGCGTGTATGTATGTTTATCAGCATCCCTCAATTTGTGTGTATGGGTCTATGACTACACTCTATCAGCAAATACCACAAACAAACATCACCTCATTGTGTGTATGGGTCTATGACTACACTCTATCAGCAAATACCACAAACAAACATCACCTCATTTCTCACCTCATCTTTGTGCCACTGGAAACATGGTGTCCATCAATCGCTAATCGCATTTAAGTTACAACCTATCAGGAGATCTTTACGCTAGCCAAATTAAAACATTAACAAATATGAATCTATTCGAGATAGCATTACGCTAGCCAAATTAACATTAACAAAGATGAATCTAATACAAGATATCATTAGCTTAGTAAAATGAACTTTACCAAATATGAATTTATTCAGAACCAAGGAAGTCAGAGCGGAACAGTATTATTTCTGCCAGCTATCCGTGGGCTACCTGGCCAGGTGACCTGCTACTTACCAAGAACAGGTAAGTTCAACTCGTCTCTTAAATCTCTCTACACTTCGTCTCTTATGTATCGCTGCTCTCATGTGAGCATATATCTCTCGTCTCAAGTGTTAAAATATTCTTCAAATTATTGACTATATAAATTGATGATTAAATGATAAGTTAACTATACATTTAATATCAAATGATAATGTATAGAAACGGAGTCCCAAATTATAAAGTACAGAAATGGATTACCAAATGCAATAGTATAGACATAGAGTACCAAATGATACGGTATAGAAATAGAGTACCAAATGATAAGGTATAGAAATAGAGTACCAAGTGATAAGGTCCAAACACTGCAACTGGTACATTTAGAATCCAAGTATCCAATCATGTAGATATAAAGTTGATGACAGGTCATCACAAGCTGGTGCTGTCCCGTGTCTTGCCTGGTTAGACTTTCGGACTTTCATTTGGTTATTAGTAGTAAGTTTGTGTGGGGTTTCTTTCTACGATATGCCAGACTTCAAGCCATCAGGTCTTTCACTGCCTACATGTATCCTATCAAGTAGCATAAGGTTTCTTTTATCAACGCATCAAACGATTGTTGTCCCATAGTCAGCCTTTCCACGAGATCTGGCCCCTGCAGACTGTTTGTGTTCCCAAAGTTGAAATCCACCCTTATAGGTCGCCGATTTAACCAAAGAAGAGATCAAAGAACATTCGGCACGAGGCAGCAGAAAAGATACAACGACTCTCTGGAAGTTTCTTTGAACAGTTTTTTTTCCATTCAATTTCATTCTCCTGGAAATTACTTTACCCTGAACCGCTCACCCTGGGGCACTACCGTGCTCGTATGGCTGAGAAGAGCACCGTTAGTGAGATGCAGACAAAGTGAGCTGCACGAAAGGACTGAACGTAAGTCGCCCTAATGACTAAATCTGACCAACAGCGTGGCCTATGTGTGGTAGAGTTTGTCACACTCAGATAGGACAGTACAGTCGCCTGGGGTCAATCTGAATAAACATGTCTAACACTGTCGCCATATCCGCTTGCCTTGGGAAACTATTATTAATATAATTATTAGTGTTATTATTATTATTATATATAAACCTCAATGAGAATCGTGGGACTGTTTTCGTGGGGAGCAATAGATAGGAAATACGGCACCATACCACTCATGTCATAAATGAGTAAGGTTGTGTATGAGGCTAGCAATACCATTATGCAAAAGTACTACGGCAATCACCACTGTAAGAGGGTACACATACTTTGATACAGGCTTCATGTAGGAATCCAACTTTAATAATGTCCCTTTGCTCCAACTGCAGCCAGAACGGAAAAGAATGATGACGATAATAAATAAAACAAAAAGGGCAGCTCCCAAACAGCACATTCTTATCACCTGGTTGTTATCACTGCCAGTTATCCCACTGATGATAACATACAAGACACAAGAACATTGTGTGACACAAGAACTTTGCCAGGCGTGTACCAACGTTTCTACCTCAATTAGTCTTTACCAAGGGCTTGGAAGAAGAAACAAAAAAAACAATAATTAGGAACTGAAACAAAATTAAACGAATATAACGTTATGTAATTAAACACATACTCGATAAGTTACCAGGGACAAGACGTTATGGAGCTACTTGATCGCCTGCGCCAGCAAATGTGCAACAAATATGACAACACTTTAATTGCTCATTTATAGATGTTCATATTTTCAGAACTATCTTCTCAGAGGTTCTTGATCTCAATCAGCGCTGACGGCATCAGCTATAGCAATGCACTGCCAGTGCACGCGTTTGACCACACATGCCTGGACTGTGTCAGTGTGACCGAGTGCAAGCAGAAGGTGAGTACTCAAGTAGGTCACCTCTTTTTGGGTGAGTAATATCACAAGGGGAGTGACGGGGGAGGGTGGCCAGATTCTGAGCCCTTGGGATATCGGCCTGGTAACCGAACGATTGTAGTTTCAATTCTTAGGTCAAGCATACGTTTACTCTGTCAGGGGTACAATATAAATCTTGTTAGCACACTCCCCGGCGACTAAACAGGCAGCGCTCTTATTTACTTTGCGCAAAAGATCTTTCTCTACCCCAGCGACCCATGTCAAAACGATACTTTCTACAGGACATCCGTGTCAGACGACAGTTATCTGGTAGGACAATCAGGTCAGACAATAGTTATCTGGTAGGACAATCAGGTCAGATAACAGTTCTCTGGTAGGACAATCAGGTCAAACAACAGTTAACTGGTAGGACAATCAGGTCAGACAATAGTTATCTGGTAGGACAATCAGGTCAGACAATATTTATCTGGTAGGACAATCAGGTCAGACAATAGTTATCTGGTAGGACAATCAGGTCAGATAACAGTTCTCTGGTAGGACAATCAGGTCAGACAACAGTTATCTGGTAGGACAATCAGGTCAGACAACAGTTATCTGGTAGGACAATCAGGTCAGACAATAGTTATCTGGTAGGAAATTAATGTCACGCAATATTCGATAGGTCATATTTGTCCTTCCAACTAAAATATAGTTGTAATTATTGATACAGTATTAACATAAATAACGTTGGACATCCCATAATAATTAACGGTTCATGTTTCCATGTTTTCCTCAGAACTCCGCCTGCCACATCAGCAATGTTTGCTACAGACAAGGTCAGGTAAACACGAAGAACCAACAAGAAGTGTGTGATACAAGCAAGTCCCTCACGACCTGGTCACGGAGGCCGTAGCGTCTCCGGCCAAGGACACAATCTTACCAATGGAAGTTTTGCCGTTCCTGAAAGATGTAGTTGGTGTATGATATCTCTTGTGAATGTGCTGTTGTAGCGGAGAGAAGAAATGGATACAGAACTAAGACTGAATTAAATTACGAAAACTAAACCACTCTGTTGCATTTATCTGTTATTTCCCCTTACAAATTTGATCTCTTTAATAAAATCATGGGATTACAATTAGCGTCTTTGCAGGAGGCCTGGACACAGACACACGGATCCTTATTTAAGGTGGTTTATGAAGGTGGTTTGTGAAAGTGGTTTATGTAGGTAGTTTGTGAAAGTGATTTATGAAGGTGGTTTGTGAAACTGATTTATGAAGGTAGTTTGTGAAAGTGGTTTATGTAGGTAGTTTGTGAAAGTGGTTTATGTAGGTAGTTTGTAAAAGTTATTTATGTAGGTACTTTGTGAAAGTGGTTTATGAAGGTGGTTTGTGAAAGTGATTTATAAAGGTGGTTTGTGAAAGTGATTTATGAAGGTGGTTTGTGAAAGTGATTTATGAAGGTGGTTTGTGAAAGTGTTTTTAATGTGGTTTTTGTAGCGTCTGAGTGGAAGTGTAGTTAGAGAGCTTGTTTCTCACAGAATGCGTACACGGATCAATCCTTGAACTCTACATCAGAACGGGCTAGTGTAGCAGTAGCCCCTTTCAGTCATGACTGACTATAGGATGATAGAGTTAGCCCCAGTCATGACTGACTATATGATGATAGAGTTAGCCCCAGTCATGACTGACTATAGGATGATATGATTTGGAGTTAGCCCCAGTCATGACTGACTTTAGGATGATATGACTTGGAATTAGCCCTAGTCATTACTGACTATAGGATGATATGATTTGGAGTTAGCCCCAGTCATGACTGACTATACGATGATATGACTTGGAGTTAGCCCCAGTCATGACTGACTTTAGGATGATAGAGTTAGCCCCAGACATGACTGACTATAGGATGATATGACTTTTGGTTAGCACCAGTAATGACTGACTATTATGCTGAAATGACTTGAAGTTAGACCCAGTCATGACTGACTATATGATGATATGACTTGGAGTTAGCCCCAGTCATGACTGACTATAGGATGATATGACTTAGAGTTATCCCCAGTCATGACTGACTATATGATGATATGACTTGGAGTTAGCTCAAGTCATGACTGACTATAGGATGATATGACTTTGGGTTAGCCCCAGTCATGACTGACTAAAAGATGATATGACTTGGAGTTAGCCCCAGTCACGACTCACTATAGGATGATATGACTTGGAGTTAGCCCCAGTCATGACTGATTATAGGATGATATGACTTGGAGTTAGCTTCCGTCATGACTGACTATAGGATGATATGACTTGGAGTTAGCTCTAGTCATGACTGACTATATGATGATATGACTTGGAGATAGCTCCAGTCATGACTGACTATAGGATGATAGAGTTAGCCCCAGTCATGACTGACTATAGGATGATATGATTTGTAGTTAGCCCCAGTCATGACTGACTTTAGGATGATATTACTTGAAATTAGTCCCAGTCATTACTGACTATATGATGATATGACTTGGGGTTAGCCCCAGTCATGACTGACTATAGGATGATATGACTTGGAGTTAGCCCCAGTCATGACTGACTATAGGATGATATGACTTGGAGTGGTCAACAAAATAATTTATACTTAGCTTTTGTTATCTCTTTACTAAAGGCGTTGTCTTCTCACTTATTTGTGTTTCAAGAACTTCGCTTCCCCAAGCGTGATCTGGCATTCAGGGTACATCTCCACTTAGTTCAGTCTGCAGCTTCGTCTTCAAAGGAAGTCAGATTCATGTCCAGAGCTTCCATATCACGCGTACACACATCTCTGAAACCTCAACTGTGGTAGGCCAACTGTGCTTGTGCCATTCGCCAAATGGCCTTGTGCCATTCGCCAACTGTCCATAGAGAATATCATTGTGAACACGACCATCTTCCGTGAGATGAACATGCCCAAGTCATCGTAGTCTTCGCTGCCTAAGAAGAGTGTACATGCCTGGGAGACCGGTGTGAGTGTGTGCATGCCTGGGAGACCGGTGTGAGAGTGTACATGCCTGAGAGACCGGTGTGGGAGTGTACATGCCTGTGAGACGGTGTGAGAGTGTACCTCTGTATGTGTCACTCTGTCCCTCCGTGTAATTCCAAGAATGGATCGCAGGTGCCGCAGGTTGAAGGTGTTGAGCCTGTGTTCTTGTTTGGCATAAGTTGTCCAAGTCTGGCTACCAAATAGAAGTGTACTGACGTCATATAAGTTGTCCAAGTCTGGCTACCATATTGGAGCGTGCTGGAGACACGTGCTTTGTACACAATGGCCTTGGTTTTAATTGTAAGTTTCTGGTTTTTGCAAACACGCGTTGTGAGGTCAGCAAATGTAGCAGCACCTTTGCCCATGCGACTGTCTATTTCTGGGTTTAGAGAGAGTCTGTCGTTGATGAGGGATCCCAGGTATGTGAGGTCTATTTCTGGGTCTAGAGAGAGTCTGTCATTGATGAGGGATCCCAGGTATGTGAGGTCTATTGCTGGGTCTAGAGAGAGTCTGTCATTGATGAGGGATCCCAGGTATGTGAGGTCTATTTCTGGGTCTAGAGAGAGTCTGTCATTGATGAGGGATCCCAGGTATGTTAAGTCTATTTCTGGGTCTAGAGAGAGTCTGTCATTGATGAGGGATCCCAGGTATGTTAGGTATATTTCTGGGTCTAGAGAGAGAGCTTGTCGTTTATTAGAGATACCAGGTATGTGAATTGGTGCACAGCTGCCTGTTCATAATTATCGATGCTAAGACGTAGCGTGGCATCTACTTCCTGTCCCAGAACATTTGTTATGTGAGCATATTGTGAGACCCACATCTTTGCAAGCCTGGGAGAAACGATCCATCAATCTCTGAAGTTTCTGCTGACTGTGGGTGACAATTGCAGAACCATCAGCGAAAAGCAGGTCCCTGATGGTGATCTCCACGATCTTCGTTGTGGCCTTGAGCCTTGCAGGGTTAAACAGCCTACCATCCAACCTAGTGTAAAGGGAGATTCCTTCATGTGCGTTATCAAATGTATGTTTCAGTAACAGAGCAAAGAAGAATCCGAACAAAGTCGGGGCCAGAATAGAGCCATTATGCTACCATCAGATTGGAGTGTTCTTGTCACGCCCTCGGGGAACGATATTATTAGTCGTAACAGTTTGATTGGGCAACCGAGTTTAGAGAGGATTTTCTCTCTAGGTCATCATCTTTATGGAGAACACACTGTTGCCCGTACAGCAGGCCCCCCCCCCTAAACGTAATAATTGATACAGGGGACCACCATTAGCCGATACAGCCTGGAATCAGCGACGTCGAAGGAGTTGCCAGAAACGCGAAGGAACCACCACTAGACTGCCTTAGAGACACCAGCTCCGGAACCAACCTCACGGTTTACTCCCGAAGCCCCTCCGGCGAACACGTATCCGACAAGGTAGTGAGTTAACAGTTTTTACGATAGCAGTTTCTTAGGCCTTTTCAGTCCTCATGTCCAAACGGTCAATTTGCGGGTCGTGTGACCGGTTATTGATTAGTTTATGTCACTATATGATGAATTATGCTGTTTATAGCGCTTTCCTTGGTAAGTTTGCAAACTATTGTAACAGGAAACTAGAATTATATTTGTTTTTACTCCAATTCGAATAGCAAAACAAAAAAACACATCCGCCATCTTAGAATCGCAAACGTATTTTTCAGAGCGGTCTACTCAACTGTGAATGGAGAATTGACATTTTGTTATCGAAAACAAAGATCTAAGATCGAGACTTGATGCCCCACTTGAACTAGCAAAAACTTTTCTCCAACAAAGACTTCAACACCATCTCTGACGGCAGTATCTGACATGACACAATTTTCTTTTCTTCAGCCATTTCATGTTATATGATCATGCTGCTATCCCCATCCAAAACGCTGCTCAGTATCGAATATAGACTAGCAGCGAGGAAACATTTATTTCAATACCAACAATAGCTAGTCTGCTTAAGGCCCAACCACTGCACAGATCTTCTAACTCAACAACCTGTTAGCGGAAGGTAGGTACGACTCGCAGTCCTGCTTTCGCTACCCCTAACACAAACGGCGTAACTATAACAACCAGATCTCCAATTAAACATGAATAGCCACATGGGTGATCCAGCTAGAGACAAGTACCAAAATCATTGTTCCAATGGACGTCTTTGAAAATTCAGTCTCTTCGCACTCACACATATTCACATTTCAACAACATCAACAATAATATTAATTAAATAATAAAAAACAACATGGCATAAAGTCTTTCCGTAGTCTACTCCGGAAGCTACTAATAGCTCTCACAGAAATACCCAAATCGGACCTTACTCTCTTACATGAAATAAACAGACCAGCACCCGGCACAGCACAGTTATGCTTATGCAGCAATATACATAAAACCGCTACTGGCTCCACACTTAAGTTCACCGCTATAGGCTCCACACTCAAGCTCACCGCTACTGGCTCCACACTCAATCTCACCGCTACTGGCTCCACACTCAAGCTCACCGCTACTGGCTCCACGCTTATTCTCACCGCTTCCAGCTCTACGGTCACTCCTCACCGTTACTAGCTCAGACGAAGAACAAGGAGAAGAAGAAGTAAAAACAATAGAAGAAGAAGTCATGAAATTAATTCTCTCATCGACTTCACCAAGGCTCAACACCAATAGTGACTGAAATATAAGTGATGTGAACAATTACAGGTGAGAAGATTAGTAGACGTGGATGGACATTTTTGGATGAATCAGATATAAACACATATGACCATGTTTATTTTGATGTAATTTAACAAGTTTGATCAGGTCCCAAGGGTAGACGAAATGCAATTATGGGACAGGATGTTGGGCCTAGCTTACGTGAAATTGTTACCTTTGACCGTTCTGTCAACTGTCACGTGTCGCTCCTCTAGCGCTGGCGTGTCGTAGGATATGATCCTGACCCACTACCATCATTGACATGGCCGCTTCCGATGATGGTGTACATGTGCAAAGGTGCATTTCATTTACTGTAACCAGCTTTTGGGTAATCCTGATTCTGTTTGTTTGAGGCTTTGGTGGTAATCGTTTTAAACATGGTGAAGTTGCTCTTGAAGGAATGCCTTCAATGTGTGGATTGACCCTTTTGTGCGGGACGATGAGGCTAACGTCTGATCAGGCAAAACACTCTGACCAGACAATGTTAGCCAGGGTCAAGAGAAATGTACTGGCCAAGACCCTCACCTGACCTCCTCGTTGGTCGTCCTGGAAATGGGCTGTTGTCGAGGACAATAGTCTCGCTAACAAAGTGAGGTTTGACGTGATCTCTGTAGTAGTGAGTGACACGCAGATGAAATAAAGCATTGCACAAACACCTGGAGGACCCCGGTCCAGGATGTCAGAAAAGCTACTACATTCCGCCAGAAGTCCCTTCCTTTTCAGGGTGCACAAAAGGATTACCAACCCATTTTGGGCATTAGCAACCAACCAACCAACCATTTTACTCGCCATGAAAAGGACGTTTACTGGCGGTTTGTGGTAGATTTCCTCACATCTCGAGCGTGCTGATGAAGGTGGACCAGCGTCCTCCAGGTGGCTGTGCTATGCTTATCTTCATCTTTGTAACGCTTACTACTACAGGGATCCAGTCGATCCTTCACCATGTTAGCCAGGCAGCCATAAAAATATCAAATTTCCAGGAAGGACTGCGAGGAAGCCGAGGTGAGGGTCTTGGCCAGTATGTTTTGCCTGGTCCTGACTAACATGTCTGATCAGTTTATTTTGCCTGATCCTAACTTACATATCTGATCAGTATGTTTTGCCTGTTCCTGACTAACATGTCTGATCAGTATATTTTGCCTGATCCTGACTAACATATCTGATCAGTATGTTTTGCCTGATCCTGACTAACATATCTGATCAGTATATTTTGCCTGATCCTGACTAACATATCTGATCAGTATATTTTGCCTGATCCTGACTAACATATCTGATCAGTATATTTTGCCTGATCCTGACTAACATGTCTGATCAGTATGTTTTGCCTGACCAGACATTAGTCTAACTTCCCTTTAACATGGTGAGGTTGCCAGCACTCTCTACAATTGTCTTGTAGCCTGTCCTCAACTACCTTGTTTAAACCATCCATGAGATAAGGTCCTTAAGGGACGATCAGAAAGGCTCTCAGACTGTAGAGATTTTGATCGTTTGCTGTGCAAATAAATCTCAGTCCAGGTCGTGTCTCAAGAACTCGCAGTGACCTTTTGATGTTGAGGCCCTTTTCACTACAATGAAGATCTGCACCCGGATATAAATCTTCATTTTTGTCATTATGTTAATGTTCTGCCATACGTTTTTCAATTTTATTAACTGCTGCACTGTCTCCATCTCTCCTTTTCTTACTTATTGTTAGCGATCTCCATTGTTGTTTACAATCTAGTCGAGATTTATTTTAAAAAACATTCAGATGTTAGTATACAGTTTACAGCTTGGTGTACTAGAAACCACGTGGTTGAATGTAGTTTTGCGAGATAGTCTGTAAAAAAAAAAAAAAAGTTTCTGTAGTGTTATATCATATACCATATATCCTATATCTTAGGGAATGACGTGTTGGAGACTTGTCTTAGGTCTCAGAATTTTTTAAAGTCAACAAAAGCTTTTCGGTTTCTATTGAAGCAGCACAGGTCTTCAACGAATACAAGCAGATCAACAAAGGAACCTATACAAAGCTTCTAACAGATCTACAAAGGAACCTATTCAAAGCTACAAACAGATCTACAAAGGAACCTGTACAAAGCTACACACAGATCTGCAAAGGAACCTTAACAAAGCTACAAACAGATCTACAAAGGAACCTATACAAAGCTGCAAACAGATCTACAAAGGAACCAATACAAAGCTGCAAACATATCTACAAAGGAACCTATTCAAAGCTACAAACAGATCTACAATGAAACCTATTCAAATCTACAAACAGATCTACGAAGAAACCTGTACAATGCTACAAATAGACCTACAAAGGAACCTATTCAAAGCTACAAACAGTTCTACAAAGAATCCTGCACAACGCTACAAACAGATCTACAAAAGAGCCTATACAAAGCTATAAACAGTTCTACAAAGGAACCTACATAAAGCTACAAACAGAGCTAAAAGCAGAGCTATAAATAGATCTTCAATTAAACCTACATAAAACTACAAACAGACCTACAAATAGACCTACAAACAGCTACAAACAGACCTATAAACAGATCTTCAACCAAACATACGCAAACCTACATACACCGACAACAAACCTGCAAACATATCTACAAACAAACCTACAATCAGATATGCAAATGAACCTACAAACAAATCTACAAACAGATCTACAAACGAACCTACAAACAAACCTACAAACAGAAATATATACAAACCTACAAACAGATCTACAAACAAACCGACAAAGAGATATATAAACAAACCTACAAACAAACCTACAAACAGATCTACAAACAAACCTACAAAAAACCTACAAACAAACCTACAAACAGATCTACAAACAAACCTACAAACAAACCTACAAACAGATCTACAAATAAACATACAAACAGACCTACAAACAGATCTACAAACAAACCTACAAACAGATCTACAAACAAACCTATAAATAGCTCTACAAACAAACCTACAAACAAATCTACAAACAGACCTACAAACAAACCTACAAAATCATCTACAAACGAACCTACAAACAAACCTACAAACAGATCTACAAACAAACCTACAAATAGATATACAAACAAACTTACAAAAAGATCTGCAAACAAACCTACAAACAAACCTACAAACAGACCTACAAATAGATCTACAAACAAACCTGCAAACATATCTTC
Source organism: Ariolimax columbianus (assembly GCA_036924085.1). Taxonomy (NCBI): domain Eukaryota; kingdom Metazoa; phylum Mollusca; class Gastropoda; order Stylommatophora; family Arionidae; genus Ariolimax; species Ariolimax columbianus. The sequence continues at coordinate 3,297,704 of JAVGWX010000021.1, forward strand.
AAACAAACCTACAATCAGATATGCAAATAAACCTACAAACAAATCTACAAACAGATCTACAAACGAACCTACAAACAAACCTACAAACAGATATACATACAAACCTACAAACAGATCTACAAACAAACCGACAAAGAGATATATAAACAAACCTACAAACAAATCTACAAACAGATCTTCAAACAAACCTACAAACAGATCTACAAACAAACCTACAGACAAACCTACAAACAAATCTACAAATAAACATACAAACAGACCTACAAACAAACCTACAAACAGATCTACAAACAAACCTACAAACAGATCTACAAACAAACCTATAAATAGCTCTACAAACAAACCTACAAACAAATCTACAAACAGACCTACAAACAAACCTACAAAATGATCTACAAACGAACCTACAAACAAACCTACAAACAGATCTACAAACATACCTACAAATAGATATACAAACAAACTTACAAAAAGATCTACAAACAAACCTACAAACAAACCTACAAACAGACCTACAAATAGATCTACAAACAAACCTACAAACAGATCTACAAACAAACCTACAAACAAACCTACAAACAGATCTACAAATAAACATACAAACAGACCTACAAACAAACCTATAAATAGCTCTACAAACAAACCTACAAATAGATCTACAAACAAACCTACAAACAAACCTACAAACAGACCTACAAATAGATCTACAAACAAACCTACAAACAGATCTACAAACAAACCTACAAATAGATATACAAACAAACCTACAACAAGATCTACAAACAAACCTACAAACAGACCTACAAATAGATCTACAAACAAACCTACAAACAGATCTACAAACAAACCTACAAACAAACCTACAAACAAACCTACAAACAGATCTACAAACAAACCTACAAACAAACCTACAAACAAATCTACAAACCAGTCTAATGATCAACCAAATATCCATGTATCCCTTAACAAGAAAACATTCGATCAACTATCGTAGAAAGTATCAACATGAAACTGCTTCCAGTATGTAGATCATTATGTGGAATAAAGGTGTCTACATCGTTACTAGACAGTCTCTGTGCTGCAATGCCCTGAGCAAGAAAAGTAGATTAAAACACGCATGAAGAAGAGAGGGCAAAACAAACATAAAATACACAGAGAAGACGTAGGCAGTGCTGGTGGTGTTAGCTACAGCGTGGGAACTCCCACGTATGTGATAAAGACCTCTACTTCCCCTGACTGATGATGATGATATTAACAATTATTGTTGACATGTTGTATCTTTCTCTTTCAGTGTGGCCGTTTTTTGTGTTGATCTGTCGCAACTGATTGATGTCTTAATCTCCCATCTTCATTTTGTGGATGTCAGATTACTGCTTGTTTATAACCGCATATATTAACGAATCCTGTAGCAAACATTTATGATTGTTTTCCAATGACCTGCGGGAAACGAAATTAGTAATCTGTCACGCATATCTGAGAAGGTGACTCATGACGTTGAGGAGGAGTTAGGCTACCTCATCGACACGAACAAGGAAAGAACAAGCCTACGTGCCGTAATGAATGCGCAGATATTATGTAGGTAATTTATTAGTAGCTTCATTGTCAGATTACTGGATACGGTGCATTACCTGGTTACTGTACTATGTGGATTACCTGGTCAACCCTTACCTAGTCAATGTGGATTAAAAAGTATACAGAGAAGGACAACACAACTGATAGTGGGATTACATAATTACAGTTATCAGGAAAGACTCAGAAAAACCGGCCTACAGTGTCTAGAAGACAATAGAATTCGAAGTGATTTAATACAGGTTTATAAGATTACCTTATAACTAATAATATCTACTTCTTCTTCGTACCCTGTCAGACGTCAACTTGAATTTGTTCGAAGAAAGCAGCTGTCATCCTGAGGCTGTCGACACTGCCATAGAGCTTGTCTAGTGTTGCCACTGGTGATGGCCACATGTGCTTTCTTTGGTCCTCGTATGTCGGGCAATTTTGCAGCAAATGTTCAGCAGCCATTTTCCCTCTACCACAAGTGCATTCATCAGTGCCACCTATCTTCAATTTATATAACTAATAATATAAGATAATTGCTTGTTTCATGTATTCCCAGAACATATTTTCAAAGACGTGGATGACGTGCCTGGATTGAGTATAGGAGGACGTATCATCAATAATATCAGATATGCTGATGATATAATGTTAATAACAGAGGATGCAGTACATCTGCAGCATATAATGGATACAATAGCCAGCAATATGGGTTGGAGATCAACATCAAAAAGGCTAAAGTTATGGTGTTCACCAAAAAGAAAGAAAGTCCAAAAGCTTTCATCCACATAAATGAAGAAATTCTGGACCAAGTGTCAAGCTATTTATACCTAGGCCAACTCATTTCAGCTCATTGCAAATGTGAAAGGGAGATTAAATAAATTCATTGCAGTGGCCAAAAATAGATTTAGCAGCACGAGAGATACACTACTGTCAAAGCAGATATCTCAGATCTTAAAAATGAGAATCATAAAATGCTATGTGTATTCAGTTTTATTGTAAGGAGTAGAAACCTGGACCCTGACCAAGAAAACAGAGAAGCGTATTGGAGCCTTTGAGATGTGGGTGTTCAGAAGACTTGGACGAGTTTCTGGGAAAGGTAGGAAAACCTATAATGAGGTTCTGGAACAACTCCAGCTGGAGAAGATAGAAAACCTATGATGAGGTTCTGGAACAACTCCAGCTGGAGAAGATAGAAAACCTATGATGAGGTTCTGGAACAACTCCAGCTGGAGAAGATAGAAAACCTATGATGAGGTTCTGGAACAACTCCAGCTGGAGAAGATAGAAAACCTATAATGAGGTTCTGGAACAACTCCAGCTGGAGAAGATAGAAAACCTATGATGAGGTTCTGGAACAACTCCAGCTGGAGAAGATAGAAAACCTATGATGAGGTTCTGGAACAACTCCAGCTGGAGAAGATAGAAAACCTATAATGAGGTTCTGGAACAACTCCAGCTGGAGAAGATAGAAAACCTATAATGAGGTTCTGGAACAACTCCAGCTGGAGAAGATAGAAAACCTATGATGAGGTTCTGGAACAACTCCAGCTGGAGAAGATAGAAAACCTATGATGAGGTTCTGGAACAACTCCAGCTGGAGAAGATAGAAAACCTATGATGAGGTTCTGGAACAACTCCAGGTGGAGAAGATAGAAAACCTATGATGAGGTTCTGGAACAACTCCAGCTGGAGAAGATAGAAAACCTATAATGAGGTTCTGGAACAACTCCAGCTGGAGAAGATAGAAAACCTATAATGAGGTTCTGGAACAACTCCAGCTGGAGAAGATACTGCTGAAGGAAACACAAATCAGAAAAATAAAATATGTCGGTCATCTTAAGCGCCATGACAGTCTGATAAAGGCTATTTTAGAGGACAGAGTAGAGGGCAATCGAGCTAACGGGCGACAGAGGTACAGATGGACAGACAATATCAGGATGTGGACACAGTTTGACTGCGTGTACAGATGGACAGAGAATATCAGGATGTGAACAAAGTTTGACTGCTTGTACCAGCCTTGTGCGAGACATGGACAGACGGAGAACCATTACTGTTAACCTCCGTTGGTGCGGAGACGGCACTTGATGGTGATGAAGATAATCAACAGAAAGGATTAAATAGATTATAACAAGTATTTAATAGAACATCCACCTACAAAAACAAGAGGGTACAGCTATAAATTAATTAAAGGTCCAAATTAGATATTAGGAAATGTTGTTTTAGTCAGAGAGTGGTGAATGTTTGGAATGCATTGCCACAGCAAATAGTGGAGACATGTTCAGTTAACACATTTAAAAATAGATTGAAAGAACATTGATATATATTATGTATTAAAAGCCCAATTCTGGTGGATGTTTACGAGTCGGTGCCAGGTTGTATGCATCAGGTTCAGCTAATCAGAGCTGACCAAGAATCTATTTAAGAATAGATTTGATGCGCGTAGTTTTTAGATCAAGTGATGTAACATAAACTGGTTGTATACAGACAGAAAGGAAAGACAGGGCGGGGACGTACAAAGGAAGAGAAGGGCAGACAACATCACTGAGTGGTCAAACCTTAGTCCTGGTGAGCACGACTGGCGGCAGCGGACAGAGAGAGATGGCGTGGGAGTGTCTTCAAGTGTACCCCAAAGACCTGATTGGTTATGGAATGAGCGGAAGAGAGAGATAGCGTGGGTTTGTGGGAGTGTCTTCAAGTGTGCCCCAACGACCTGATGGGTTACGGGATGAACTAAACTGAAATATAATCTGCAGTCTAAAGTTACGTTAAGTTAAGCGAAGATAAGATAAGTCAAGTTAAGTCAAGTTAAGTCAAGTTGGGTTAAGTCAAGTCAAGATAAGTTAAAATATGTTAAGTTAAGTCAAGTTAAGTCTTACTGTTAGAGAAAATAAGACGAAAACCTGGCGACCATCTGAAAAAATATTTCAGTCCTAGTCAAATGGAGTAAGTAACATTTGATCGATGACGGCAGTGCCCCCTACAGGCCCAGCTTTATCAACACAGACATCTCAAGTAACTTGAACATAAATAAAGCTGGAAAAGGGGAATTGTACCACAGGCATGGAAAGATGCAATACTGGTACCAGTACCAAAAACAGGAAAGGACAAAACAGATCCAAATTGATACAGGCCCATAAGCCTACTGAGCTGTGTCGGCAAGCTGATGGAACGGATGATAAACACCAGACTGATGTGGCATCTGGAAGATAAACGAATACTAATTCCACAGCAAGCCGGCTTTAGACAGCACAGATCCACTGAGGACCAGGTCATCCTCATAGCCCAGGAGATAGAAGATGCCTACCAAGCATAGAAACACACAGTAGCTGTTTGGGTGGATCTGGAAAAGGCATTTGACAAAGTCTGGAAAGATGGACTTAGAGTCAAGCTAAGAAGAAGTGATGTCTGTGGGAAGATGTACAAGTGGATCAACCACTACCTCAAACAAAGAACGGCCAGAGTCCAAGTACAAGGGCAGATGAGCAAAAAGGTGACACTCGAGCAGGGAGTACCCCAAGGGGGAGTATTGTCACCCACACTCTTCCTGGTATATATAAACGATATTACAGGGAATATACAGAGAAGAGTCCATAGCTCAATGTTTGCAGACGATCTGGCTATGTGGACCTCTGAAAAGAATCACACCATAGCAAGAAATCGGATGCAGACGGCCCTAACATCGCTGGAAGAGTGGGCGAACCCATGGCTGGTCAAAATAAACGAGGAGAAAACCACATGCACAATATTCTCGCTTTCACTAAAACCCCAAAGTACCAAATTAAGTCTAAATGGCAAAATCCAGCAGCCAAACGACAACCCAACCTATCTGGGAGTCACATTTGATCGGCGCATGACATGGAAAAGTCAGATTGAGAGAAACCGAATGAAAGCCAGAGAAAGAATGGCAATCATGAGGAAACTTGCTGGCACAACCTGGGGAGCAGACGAAGGCATACTAAAGAAACTGTATACTGGAAGAGTGAGACCAGTTCTCGAGTATGGCATTGCGGAATGGACAACAGCAGCGAAGGCGAACTTCGATAAAGTTAACAAACTTCAAAACCAAGCCATGAGAATTATAACAGGTGGCATGAAGTCAACGCCAATTGTAGAACTTGAAAAGATTAAAAAACTGCAATTCATGACCGATAGAAGAGACTGCAGAGCCCAGCTGCAGTCAGAGAAACTCCGAAGACTGACGGACCATCCAATGCACCAGAGACTAAACAATTTGGGAAATGGGAAACTAAAGCGGAGAGACTTTGCAGAAATAGCCAAAGCAAAGATGCACGAAGATCCCATAAACGCACTAACAACACCAAAACCCATCACTACTGTACGAAAACCTACCTGGAGGCAGGATATATTTCCAGAGGTGGTAGAAAATATACCAGGTATTGCAAACAAAAACTGCCAGACTGAAAAAGAAAGGAGAGATTCTACCCTAAGCTTCATTACGAAAAGCTACCCAAGCATGGACTGGACCCATGCATACACCGACGGTTCTGTAACAAACATAACACAGAACGGAGGGGCAGGAGCATTCCTGAACCTACCAAATGGCAGAAAAATAACTGTCATTCGCTACTGGTAAGTACACAAGCAATTTCAGAGCGGAGGCAGAGGCACTGAGGGCGGCAGTGGAAGAAATGGTGACACACAGTGAAAATGAGAGCCATATAGTCCTGCTGACAGATGCTCTCGCCGTAGTCACAGCGCTAAAAAGCGTGAATCGTATATAGTATATAGCAGGTATGTCTGAAAACTCAACCGTTTCTTTGCAAACAGTCTCCGCAGACTACTCGGTATGGGTTGGCAGGATAGAGTGCCCTATTCTTTGGTATCTATACACTGCTACAGGAAGCCCAGGCCAGATGGACTGGGCATGTTGTTCGCATGCTCTGTATGGGTTGGCAGGATAGAGTGCCCTACTCTTTGGTGTCTATACACTGCTACAGGAAGCCCAGGCCAGGTGGACTGGGTATGTTGTTCGCATGCTCTGCATGGGTTGGCAGGATAGAGTGTCCTGCTCTCTAGTATCTATACACTGCTACGGAAAGCCTAGACCAGATGGACTGGACATGTTGTTCGCGGGCTCCTGACAAGCAACCTCCTTTTGTGCGGTGAGGTCAGGAGAGGCAAGCGCTTGCAGGGAGAGGAGGGGGCAAGGGGGTGGGAAGCAGCAGAAAAGATACATAGACTCTCTGAAGGTTCCTTTGAACAGTTTTTTCCATCGAATTCGTCTTCTGAGAATTGCTTTACTCTGAGTCACTCAGCATGGGGCACTACCGTCACACATTGTGCTCGCATGGATGAGAATAGAACCGTTACTGACGTGCAGATGCATCGAGCTGCACGAAAGGCCAGGACGTAATACGCTTCAATGACTAACTCTGTTCCCATGTGCTCCGTGTGCGATAGAGTTTGTCAATCTCAGATTGAAGAGTCCGGTCGTACGTGGTCAATCTGAATTAACATGTCAAATCTGAATTAACATGTCAAATCTGAATTAACATGTCAAACACTGTCGCTATATCCGCAGTCTTTTACACAGTTGCTTGATATGGAGTCCCCTGCATCTCGTAGTAACCCCGTAGCCGTCTTGTCCTTGACTTTGCCACTGGGGTCGGGCAGCTCGAGACGAAAGAGTGAGGATAAAAAGTAGCGCAGTTAATCCTTGCTAAAAATAGCGTTAGTAAAATTAATTATGCGATCATCGGACGACCTTTGCCTTTGACGATTAACATTATTAACACCACAATAAGAATATAAGAATGTTTAAACCACAATGAATATCATGGAACTGTTTTCGTGGGGAGAAATATATACTACTCATATCATAAATGAGGACTGAGTAAGGTTGTGCATGAGGCTAGCAATACCCTTATGCAAAAGTACTACAGTAACCACCACTGTAAGAGGGTACACATGCTTTGATACAGGCTTCAATGACGTCCCTGTGCTCCAACTGGAGCCAGAACAGATAAGAATGATGACGATAATAAATAAAACCAAAAGGGCAGCTCCCAAACAACACATTCTTATCACCTCGTTGCTGTCACTGCCAGTTATCGCACTGACAGTGTGACACAAGAACTTTGCCAGGTGTGTACCAACGTTTCTACCTCAATTAGTTTTTACCAAGGGTTCAAAAGAAGAAACAAAAAAAACAATAATTAGGAACTGAAACAAAATTAATAGAATAATAGCTGTCCATCGTTGTCGATGAGGACCGCCGACATCATCCTTGTCACAGATTTCCCTGTTGGGTGCGCATGTGGCTGAACAGGCCAATGCGAGCACGAAAATATCTGCTACATATCGGGCACACGAGGTTTGTAGAAGGGGATGGTGTTCCCGCTGCTCGGGATTTCCGCGTCTCTCGTCTGTTCTGGGCTTTCACAACACGGTCATCTTCACCGGCAGCTACACCCGATTTGACTGCGCTTCTCTAGTCAGATCTGTTTTGCGCAAGACATTCCCATGTGTCGATGTCTATCTGGCAACTTTTTAGTGAGTCCTTCAGACCGTCTTTAAAACGTTTCTTTGGGCGCCCTCTCTCGCGCCATCCCTCTCTCAGCTCGCCGTAGAGAAGCTTCTTTGGGAGCCGCTCGTCTGACATACGGACGAGGTGTCCGGCCCATCCTAGTCGTGCTTTTTCTAGCAGTGCATGGATGCTGGGCATGTTAGCCCTCGAGAGAACCTCGATGTCAGTGACACGATCTTGCCATCGGATATGGAATATTCGCCTCAGGCAACCTGTGTGGAAGTGGTTTAACCTCCTTGCATGTCCAGAGTATACAGTCCAGCTTTCGCAAGCGTATAGTAGGGTTGGAATGATGGTTGCACGGTAGACTTTGAGTGTGGTCTTGACGCTGATGCCACGACGTGCCCAGACCATCGAGCGCATTCTACCAAAGGCTGTGCTGGCCTTTGCTATTCTGCTTGCCACCTCATCGTCTAGGCTGACAGATCTCGACAGCGTGCTGTCCAGATATGTGAATTTGTCTACGGCATTCAACGTCTGCCCGCTGACTGTAGTCTCTGGTTTTGTGTACGGCATGCCTGGTGCTGGTTGGTACATGACCTCTGTTTTTTTGGCATTTATGGTCATGCCAAAATTTTTGCATGCGGCAGAGAACTGGTCCATTCCAACCTGCATGTTCAGTTCTGAGTTGCTCTTTAGAGCGCAGTCGTCAGCAAATACAAGTTCCCTGATTATATCGCCAGCCACTTTGGTTTTGGCCTTCATTCTTCTGGAATTGAGTAACTTGCCATCTGTGTAGTACTTTATGGGTATTCCAAGCTCCAATGATCTGAAGGCGTCTGTCATCGTGGCCGCGAACATCATGCTGAACAAAGTCGGGGCGAGTACACATCCTTGTTTTACTCCGTTTGATACTAGAAACGTTTTAGAGATTGCACCGCTGTCCAGAACACCAGCACACTTGCCTTCGTGTAGCTGTTTCACCATTGTTATGAACTTGTTGGGGCAGCCAAACTTAGACATTATCATCCACAGCCCTCCTCTGTTTACTGTATCAAATGGCTTTGTCAAATCATTAAATGTTGTGTACAAGGCCTGATTTTGTTCTTGACACTTCTCTTGCACTTGGCGAGCGGCAAAAATCATGTCCACAGTTCCTCTTCCGGCTCTGAATCCACATTGGCTTTCTGGGAGGTGGTGGCTTTGTTCAAGGTGTTTGTTGAGCCTGTTTAGCAGTAAGCGCGCTAGGATCTTGCCTGCTACGGAGAGTAGAGATATTCCACGATGATTGTCGCATTCCTGACTGTTGCCTTTTCTTTTGTACAGGTGAACGATTGAGGCGTCCTTTAGCTCCTGCGGAATTTTACCTTCAGCCCACATGTGACAGAAGAGTTCAGTGATCCTTCTGGTGAGGGATGGGCCAGCTGTCTTATATACCTCTGCTGGTATTGCATCAGCTCCTGGAGCTTTTCCTATAGATAGTGAACTGATTGCCCTGTCGACTTCCTCCTCAGTAATGACTTCATCCAACGCCAGGTCCAGTTCCTCCTCTCGTGGGTTCGTATTTCAGCTGAGAGACATTTAGCCTCCTAGGTGGTTTCTTTCCCTGGGGGCGCATTTTGGGCTGGATCTTGAAGTTTAGCTTGGCAGTGACAAGTCGATGGTCGGTCCAACATTCTGCACCACACATGCTCTTCGTTACCATAGCATCCGCTCGATCTCTACGTCTGATGATAATGTAGTCAATGATGGGTCAAGATGGCGCCGGACATGGTCGCAGTCGATTTCTCTCTTGATAAAACGGTGTTTTGTTTGTGTTTTCTATGATAACTCTCGGACTATTAACGTGATTCCTGGAGATAAATGTGCCGACTTGTGAATTAAGCATACTAATGTGAAAGAAGTGATGCAACGAAGTATATAACAGTGTATTTTTAGTCGTGAAAGGTAGACTAATGTGTACAGTTTCGATGGGACAAAGCGTGGCCGAAACTTGACCCGGTCAAAAGCTAGTGTCGCTCCGTGCTGTATCGTGACCCAGATAACGAAGCATGAACACTGAAACGAAGGAGGTCATCCTGACCCTGTCAAACATACGGTACTTCAGAAAGGAGCTCATCGCACTTCGATCAGCACACTACGTCCCTTCAAACTCAGATCTACATCTGTTGCGTGTGCTGAAAATACACTTAACCGAGGAGGCATCGGAACTCACAAGTATACAATCAAGGCGGAAGACCAGAGGAACGAGAGGTGGAAGAAGAATACACAAACAAATGCACTCAGAAACTGATACCTCAAAGCTCCACCCCAGCGATAAAAGAGAAGGGAAGGGCTACCGAGAAAATGAGGCACACGCTGACACCACACTGTCTGCATCCGAACCCTGCACTAGAAGTCTTGACAATGTCTTGCCTCTAGAACATGTTGAGTCCGGACGAGAGAGTGAGGAAGATCCTGCGCACATCTCCCTCACTATAAACACATTGCGCAACTCACGACATCACCCTACAGATCACACCCTGACTAGCAGCTCGCAACTGGCAGGGCCCCCAAACTGCAGCGGCGGAACAGGCAGAAAACGATCACGAAGACTACCCATCACGCTTGCAACATGGAATGTCCGCACGCTACTGGACAACACCAAAGCAAACAGACCCGAACGACGGACAGCACTGATCGTCAGGGAACTGGCTAGATACAACATCTGCATAGCTGCCCTGAGCGAGACACGACTGGCAGAGGAAGGGCAGATCACAGAAGAAGGCGCTGGTTATACTTTCTTCTGGAGCGGCCGCAGCAAAGAAGAACGCCGTGAAGCTGGAATTGGCTTTGCCATCAAGACCAACATGGTCGACAAGCTCACAAGCATGCCCAGAGGAATTAATGACCGCCTTATTACACTGCCCCTAATATGAGGGCGCCATGCAACACTCATCAGTGCATATGCACCCACAATGACAAATCCTCAGGAAACAAAAGATAAGTTTTATGAGGACCTTGAGGCGCTCATCGCTGCAGTCCCCAAATCTGACAAACTGGTCATCCTCGGTGATTTTAACGCTAGGGTTGGCACAGACCATACAACCTGGGAGGGGGCCATTGGCAGACATGGTATCGGAAAATGTAATAGTAACGGACTGCTCCTTCTGAGGACATGTGCCGCAAATGAACTACTCATTACAAACACAGCTTTCCGACTTCCTGTCCGAAATAGAACCACATGGATGCACCCAAGGTCCCGCCACTGGCACCTCATTGAATAGAATACAACGTTTTATAATTAAACAAATACTCGATAAGTTACCAGGGACAAGACGTTATGCAGGTACTTGATCGCCTGCGCCCGCAAATGTGTGTAACAAACCTATTTGTTTGCCCTGGCTGTTCTTCTAACTAAGAACATTCTCACACTCATCCACCCCATCATGACCACACACTTCAAATAATATAGCACACATCAGTTGGCATATTTATTACATAATACTCATACCAGAAAAATGAGTAGTGAAATTACAAACACAATACAATACATATCATCTTAACTAAGTATTCTATTATTATATATTTGTTAACATACATTTTAACTAAAGCGGAAATTTTAAGCATTAGCTCTTGATGGAATTCCCAACTATCTAAAACCCAGTTCTATTGCCTTGCAATTACATCACACACACACCTCGCCTTAACTGCGTCCTCAACACACCTTATCAAATACTCTTCCTCACTCAAATCCCCTCAGGCGGGCGATCTGGACATAACTCGTTCACATTGTGTCCTGCTTACAACACAACGTTCAGATTATCACTTAATACAAAACTCACACACCTACTTGAGCGATCCTGTTCTATCACTAACATTCGTGCAACAGTCTATCAATCACTCCTTTATCTAAGTCGGTGAGTTAAACATACTATCTAAATTCAGTCTCTCTCTCTCTCTCTCTCTCTCTCTCTCTCTCTCTCTCTCTCTCTCTCATCTCTGTGTCCCTCCTCTTCACCCTGCCTCCTGAGCTAAACTTTGTCTCGAGTTATATACACTCAAGCAAAGTCAGAGCTTGACCAATGGATCTCAGGGGATGGCTATATTCAGTCTTATTGGAACGAAACACTTTGCACACCTGTCACTCATTCTCTCGCAGCAAGCCCCTCTGCCAATCCGTCTGTCAATCATTCTCTCCCTACCCAAATCGGAAGGCCAGTGGTCAGCTCCTACCTGTCCACATTCCTTGCCCCAAATCTGTTCTCCTTTGTTGAGACGGTGAGTGACCTTGACACGCATGCGGGTAAATTTGTTATCAGCAACCACATCACCCCTGTCCTAAACTCTCTGCTCGGGCGGGAACTGTTACATGTGCAACAACTAGGACAACACTTTAATTGCTCATGTATCTTTGTTCGTATTTTCAGAGCTATCTTCGCAGAGGCTGTTGATCTCAATCAGCGCTGACGGCATCAGCTATGGCAACTCACTGCCAGTGCACGTGTTTGACCACACCTGCCTGGACTGTATCAGTGTGACTGAGTGCAAACAGAGGGTGAGTACTCAAGTATGTCACCTCTTTTTGGGTGAATAATATCATTAATGGGAGGGAATCACCGTAGTGGTGAACGCCACGAAGATGAAGCCAAGCTTAGCACAACCGCCTGAAGAACCGCGGTCCACCTTCATCAGCATGCTCCGATATATTTTACATATTTTACGACCTGTCACTTAACGTCCTTTTCAGGGCGCACAAAAGAGTCAACTAACTCATTATGGACATTAAACAACAACAACAACAACAACTGGGGATGGACGCAGGTAGGGGCGGCCGTTGGCCAAGTAGTTAGAATATTAGCCCGATAACTAAATAGGTTCAATTCTTCGGTCAAGCATACGTTTATTCTGTAAGGGGTACAATACAAATCTTGTTTACACACTCCACGGCGACTATAAAGGGAGCGGTTGTAGTTACTAAGCCCAACAGATCTGCTCCTTCCCAAACACCCTCCTCCCCACCTCTCACCCCCAAACCACCCCCCCCCACCCCCTAGCGACCACAGAGAGATGTAAAACCTATTCTTTGTATCTTTTTTTTTTTTTTTTGCGCCGCCTTTTTTTCTATTTCCAGAGGCGGTGTATGTTGCACTATCTTTTATTGTGCGCCTGTTGGCCCAGTGCATCCGACAAGCACAGCACACTTGTCTGGAGGATCTCCGTCTACTGTCATCCGCACGCTCGGGATTTGAGATAAGCTACGACAATCCGCCACTTAAAGTCCTTTCTAGGACGCACAAAACAGAAATCCTACTCATTGTGGCCATTTAACAACAACAACAACAACAACATCAACAACAACAACAATATCAACAACAACATCAACAACATCATAGGAAATTCATGTCAGACAATAATTATCGGATAGGACATTAATGTCACTCAATACTTATTGGATAGGACATATGTGTCCTTCCAACTAAAATATAGTTGAACTTAATCATACAGTATTAACACAAATAACGTTGGACATCCCATAATAATTAACGGTTCCTGCCTCCATTTTTTCCTCAGAACTCCGCCTGCCACATCAACAATGTTTGCTACAGACAAGGTCAGGTAAACACGAAGAACCAACAAGAAGTGTGTGATACAAGCAAGTCCCTCACGGCCTGGTCACGGAAGCCGTAGCGTCTCCGGCCAAATACACAATCTTACCAATGGAAGTTTTGCCGTTCCTGAAAGATGTAGTTGGTGTATGATATCTCTTGTGAATGTGCTGTTGTAGCGGAGAGAAGAAATGGATACAGAACTAAGACTGAATTAAATTACGAAAACTAAACCACTCTGTTGTATTTTTGTTGTTGTTGCGTTCACCTTATGTCTCTAATCCCCAAGGCGGTGTGCGTTGCACTGTGGTTTTTATTTTGCGCCTGTCGGCCCAATGCATCCGACTTAAGCATGTGCATCCGACTTCAGCATGTACTCTATTGTATGTATCTGTTGTTTCCCCCTACAAATTTGATCTCTTTAATAAAATAATGGGGTTACAATTAATTAAACGTATTTTCAGGACACAGAAATACAGATCCTTATTCGTGTTGGTTTATGTGGGTAGTTTGTGAAGGTTCTTTGTCAAGGTGGTTTCTATAGGTGGTTTGTGTAGGTTATTTATAAAGACGATTATGAAGGTGGTTTATGGAGGCGGTTTAAGAAGATGGTTTATGTAGATGGTTTATGAGGGTGGCTTCTGTTTGTGGTATCTGTAGGTAGTTTATAAACGAAGTTTCTGTTGGTGGTTTCTTAAGTGGTTTATGAAGGTACTTTCTGCAGGCAGTTTTGAATGTGGTTTCTGCAGCGTCTGAGTGGAAGTGTAGTTAAAGAGTTAGTTTTTCACAGCACGCATACACGGATCAATCCTCTATCTCTACACCAGAACGGTCTACCCAGCTGTCAATGGAGACTTGACATGTTTTTTTTACAGAAAACAAAAATCTAAGATCGGAACTTAATGCCCCACTTGAACTAGCAAAAAATCTACTCCAACAAAGACTTCAACACTATCTCTGACGGCAGTATCTGAAACTGGATAACATTTTATTTTCTTTAGCTACTTTCAATTACATGACGATGATGCTATCCCCATCAAAACGCTCCTCAGTCTCGAATATGGACCATCTCTCTCAAAACAGCGAGGTAACATTTATTTCAATCCCAACATTAGCGAGTCTGCTTATAGTGGCAGGCACTGCACAGATTTTCCATCTCCACAGACAGTCTACCTGCAAGTAGGTAGGAAATGCAGTCCTGCTTTTATTACTCCGAACACAAACGGCGTAACTATGACAACCACATCTAAAAAAAGCATTAATATCCACACTTTGTATCCTGTTAGAGTCAAGGACCGAAATGATTATTACAAGGGGCAGTGATAATGAGAACTAAGTTCCTGTACACTCACACAAACTTCACATGTCAACAACAATAACAACGATAAGATAATAAACATACAAAATTGTAGAAAGTACGTCCGTGGTCTACCCCGGAAGCTGAAAGCCCTCACAGACATGCACAAACTGGACTTTACGTTCGTGAAAGAAATAAACATACCAGCACACCCTCACAGCACAGACCAGCACACAGCAGAAATATCAATACAGACATATGCGTGCACCTAGCACACACAGACATATCCTCACACCAAGCACATACACACAGACAGACATATGCGCACACCAAGCACACACACACACAGGTTATGCTCACACCAAGCACACACACACAGACAGACATATGCTCACACCAAGCACACACACACACAGACAGACATATGCTCACACCAAGCACACACACACACAGACAGACATATGCTCACACCAAGCACACACACACACAGACAGACATATGCGCACACCAAGCACACACACACAGGTTATGCTCACACCAAGCACATACATATAAACATATGCCCGCACCAAGCACATACACACACACAGACAGACATATGCGCACACCAAGCACACACACACAGATAGACATATGCTCACACCAAGCACACACACACACAGACAGACATATGCGCACACCAAGCACACACACACAGGTTATGCTCACACCAAGCACATACATATAAACATATGCCCGCACCAAGCACATACACACACACAGACAGACATATGCTCACACCAAGCACATACACACACACAGACAGACATATGCTCACACCAAGCACATACACACACACAGACAGACATATGCTCACACCAAGCACATACACACACACAGACAGACATATGCTCACACCAAGCACATACACACACACAGACAGACATATGCTCACACCAAGCACATACATATAAACATATGCCCGCACCAAGCACACACTGACATACATATGCTCGCACGATGCACAAACACACATCTTTCCGACACTTCTAAGAACCGTTAGAGAGCCTACTCAACCTATGATGAAGACACATTTTATTTGGAGTGAAGATTTCACCTGTGGTCTATCAAACAACGACATTCCTAACAAGGGCATCAGAACACAGTTGGAAGTTAATCTGTCAATGACACAATCCCCGCATCCATAAAGTACAGGAAATAATCATTGCACACACACAAACACACACATGTACACAGCCTCGGACACACACACACACACACACCAACACAGGACTAGAGCAACACACAAAGCCTTGATAACGTGCTGTGTTCTTCTGTTTTATCTAGTGATGGTAAAATAACGCAGCCTGTGTGACGCAGTTGCTCCCTCTTCAAACTCAGGATGCAAAGCTCGAGTCTCTCTCACTTTGATTTCTCCACTGCATTTTGTACAGACGAAGAAGTCTGATTAAGTAAGAGGCAGATGGTCGGCCACGTAAAGCGTTAAGAGATATCTAATGAGTATTTCGAGTGATGAGAAAGATCTGGTTTGAATCAGTCATAGCTAGGGACAGAACGCAAGCCTATAGGATATTTCTAAGACCAAAAGAACACTTGCGATCTAACAATAAATCAGTATATCTTTTGTGTTCCTCGGGATTTGGTTGCTGCTAGGTGTTGTACGAGTCACTCGTATCTGTTTTTAACTTTGACCAATTGTATCTAGTAGATGGCTGTATTTGTATTTTTTTAATATAGTAGGTTCAACAGGGTGGGTTCGAGCCTTCCTGACTGTAGGTCTTATTCTTCTTCTTCGTTCGTTCTCAATCTCCCACTACCAAACCATGAAAGGGCTTAAGTAGCAGAATGTAGCCCAGAGAACGGAATGCGTTGTGTCGTATTTTACAGCTTGGCTGCGATATTTGCACCTTTCGGTCCAACACATCCGACTTCAGCAATCATTTTTTGAGTACTGGGTAAGCATTCCATCTGTGATCCCTTCTCCTTAGCTGGTTGTATACAGACTCTGCAGGGTCTTCTAAACCAGTATAAAGATGTTAAGTTAAGTGTTAAGTTAGCCAGTCTGCCCTGCTGCAGCCTGTTATCCAGGATGTAGAAGCGCCTTGGCAGCTATGGGTCGCTGACCACTGCAGCATCTTGATCCCTGACTGTAGGTAAGTTTTTGTATATAGTGTGTCAAACTGAAGAAGGCGGTCCTTAGCCTTCCTGGCTGTAGGTGAGTTTTTTATATAGTGGGTTAAAAAAGGTGGGTCTGAGCCTTCCTGGCTGTAGGTGAGTTTTTTATATAGTTTCAAACTGAAGAAGGGGGTCCTTAGCCTTAGTGGCTGTAGGTGCGTTTTGTATATAGTGGGTGAAACTGAAGAAGGCGGCCCTTAGCCTTAATGGCTGTAGGTGCGTTTTTTAGATAGTGGGTGAAACTGAAGATGGACTTGAGCTTTCCTGGCTATAGGTGTGCATTTACATAGTGGGTCAAACTGAAGAGGGTGGACGTGAGTCTTCCTAGGTGCAGTGCAATGCTTAGCACGTCAGCAGGTTCACGATAACGGGGATCACTGTGTATATACCCACCTCGTTGTACAGGCTGCACTAATACAACATGCTTCCATGTGCCCAGCGAGTACGTCAGCGTCAGGAGAGATCTTTGTCTATGTGCTTCATGTGACGAGAACCTTCTCACACTTCCCAGGGATCAGTAGAAACAGTTTTTTTTTAAAATCTCTAAGTAAGGTTATGCGTAGGGCTTGCAACCTCGTCATGTAAAATAAAACATTACAAAGGCACATCAACTATTTGATCTAGTCAATGGGGTCAGTTGTAGCGTGGTTCAATCATCCAACGAGTCAAATAATGAAGAAAACGGACACTGAATCCAACAAAGCCATCACACCAATAAGAGGGCACTTTAGACCAAACAGATTGTAGCTGATCTAATGGGAAGTCCCACTTACAGAAGCTAGATCTTCCTCTAAACCTCCATTCTAAGGTTCAACAGCCTCACATGACAGGAAATGCTCGAGCAAGTACGTCCCCGACCCAAACACGAAGGAGGGCAGTGATTGTGTAATTGTTTGTAGAATCTGACCAGGGCAAATAGCTCATGTCCTACCCATTGACTGTTAGTTTTATTGATGTACTAGTATATTAGCCTGTCTTCTACAGGCGATGCTTATTTTATTTATTTCTCTCTCTACAAAGCATAGGGCTACGCTAGCAGTTGGTCATGTAGTAAAGTCTGTAAAAATATAATGTTCATGATCTTGCAGTGGTGGCTATCTTCTATAGTCACTTTCACAACATACATGAATGGTTACAGTGGTCATATTACGTGTATCCACTTGGACAGACAGGCGATTTCCGTAGATCGAGAAGATTGGCTAAAATAACCATCTCTGGAATGCCTCCAAAACCGACTTTTGATGCCAGAAAACTAGGAGAGAAATGCATCGCCATCAGATTTCAAGTATCTGAATACAAAACGATGACCGGCTCTGAGGTGGATATATGAGACCTCTTTAATGAGAGCCAATATCGTCTCTGACTATCAGGTATTGCTTCGGAAGGTGCATGCTGTTGCATGAGGGGATAGTGGACATGTGTCTTCAAACCTCAGAAAACTCGCGTGGATATGCTGTCCTGGCCAAGCTGTGGTTTGCGGAAATGAAAGAGCTGACATCCTGGCCTTAGGGGCACCCGAGGTGGGAACACTGGCAGAGGATAGAGGTGGGACTTTGAAGTTGGCCAGCAACAGTCTTTTGGAGGAAGGCACTGCTGTCGTTAAGCCGACAATGCACTTATTGAACAAATGTTGAGATGAAACAAGGGCCAAGCAGAGAGGAACACACGAAGGGACGGAGCAGAAGTGTGTACAGTCAGCGAGCTAAAGGAAACATTATTATCTACACTCTTCGCCATTTGTTGAAAGAGATTGAGCACCTATGGGTCCTCCCAGAGTGCAATAACGCCGATTCTTAAAGTGACAGAACTGGATGATAAAAACCAAGTGTGTGGTGTTTTTATTTTGACAGATACATTTCACCATGACATCTACATAAACATTTCACCATGACATCTACTTTGAAATAGACATTTCACCTTGACATCTACTTGACATAGACATTTCGTCATGACATCTACTTGACATAGACATTTCACCATGACATCTACTTCGACATAGACATTTCGTCATGACATCTACCTTACACAGACATTTCGTCATGACATCTACCTTATACAGACATTTCACCATGACATCTACTTTGACATAGACATTTCGCCATTACATCCACTTTGAAATAGACATTTCACCTTGACATCTACTTGACATAGACATTTCACCATGACATCTACATCGACATAGACATTTCACCATGACATCTACTTTGACATAGACATTTCGTTGTGAGATCTTCCACGGTTGGATGTAATCTATGCACAATCGAAGAGATAACTGCCAACCACATCACCAATTGTGTGATTCCACGATCATCTTCAGCTTATTACATTTTGTTCTGTTCTGTTCTGGTAAAAATGGGCAGCACTGCACTACGGGAACACCCTTAGGTGCTCAGCAGTCTCTCTCAATAAACTGAAAGTTGTAATTCTGGCGTTCACTCACACATGCCAGGTAGTCTAAACTCACCTCTGTCTTATGCCTTTAAGTACCATGCGGGACTAATCTCCTGTCGCAGGCCATCTCCCCATCTCGCTGGGGGAAGTCAGGAGCACCGATTATAGGTGTAGGACAACCATGACGTCACTTTATGTGTCTACCTGTTGTCAGGTAGTCCTATTATGTGTCCATCTGTTGTCAGGTAATCCTATCATGTGTCCTGCCCACCTGTTGTCAGGTAATCCTATCATCTGTCCTGCCCACCTGTTGTCAGGTAGTCCTATTATGTTTCCACCTGTTGTCAGGTAATCCTATCATGTGTCCTGCCCACCTGTTGTCAGGTAGTACTATTATGTGTCCACCTGTTGTCAGGTAATCCTTTTATGTGTCCTGCCCACCTGTTGTCAGGTAGTACTATTATGTGTCCACCGGTTGTCAGGTAATCCTTTTGTGTGTCCTGCCCACCTGTTGTTAGGTAGTACTATTATGTGTCCTGCCCACCTATTGTCAGGTAGTCCTATTATGTGTCCTGCCCAACTATTGTTTGGTAATATTATTATGTGTCATGCCCACCTGTTGTCAGGTAATCCTATTATGTGTCCTGCCCACCTGTTGTCAGGTAATCATACTATGTGTCCTGCCCACCTGTTGTCAGGTAATCATACTATATGTCATGTCCACCTGTTGTCAGGTAATCCTATTATGTGTTCTGCCCACCTGTTATCAGGTAATCATATCATGTGTCTTGCCTACCTGTAGTCAGGTAATCCTATCATGTGTCCTGCCCATCTGTACTTTCTAAGCACGTTTCAATCCTGATGGCGATGTTGTGTATGTGGTCCCGTGACATTGTTCTACGCTTTTTGAGCAGCTGGCGATGTAGGTTCCACATCTCATGGCCATATACCATACTGTCATGTAGGTTCCACGTCTCATGTGCATATGTGGGCTCTCGCTTCGCTGTTATTGATCTGTTGAATCATAACTGATACAATTGAATCCTGAACCACCCCGCTGCTATTCTCAGTGAAGTCTCCGGATGTGATCCGTGTAACATCTTGAACCAAGTAAATGTAACAAGACACGTCTTTGGTGGGACCAGCTCCAGTCCGTCTTGTCACAATGGGGCAGGAAGTGTTCAGCATGTCTTAAGTTAAGGGTCAAGTGAAGTAATCCGTCTTGGTAACCCGAACCCTTCAGGATGGCAGTCCATGGCACCGGTTGATGACAGAGTCCCAGGCAGCATGCAGGATCCATGGAGGGGAGGCTTTACGACTCTGTGATGTGTTGCACATGTGGCCCAGGGACGACTTCATGAGGAACGTGGTCCTCATCTACTTCTGATATTCATGGATAGGTGTCTAACTGGGACGTTCCGAGAGAGGCAGGCCACAAGCTAGAAGAAATAGAGGCGGCGTCAATCCAACGTTGAGAAAATATTCTCTTTGGAAGACGTCTGTACTGGTGACAAGCTCCTGGTGGCGGAATCCAAGGGCCCGTATTGGTTGAGCACACTGAAGACCTAGAACTACTTCCAATGTACCAGAAAGACCCTCCAGGTTTTAGACCTAGTGCAACATAATTAGTATGACGTAGCAAACAGTGAAGAGGGTAAATACGGATAGCACCTGTAGCTTCCTGTTTGTACACACTTCTGCTCGATTTTGTCAAGGCATCCCCTCCCTATCCATCCTCTGCTGGAGCCAAGTCTGGTTTTATAACCTTGCGATATTCCCGGTCCATCGATGGCAGTGCCAACTTCAATAGAAAGTCGCTGATTAGCATCAACATATGGCTTGGCTTCGTTCGTTCGCAATCTCCCGTTACCAAACCCGGACACGGGCCTAAGTTCCAGAGAACGGAATGCATTGTATCGTAGTTTACAGCTTGACTGCGATATTTGCACCTTTCGGTTCAACAAATCCGATTTCAGCAATCATTTTTTGAATACCGGGTTAGCATTCCCTCTTCGATCCCTTCTCTTTAGCCAGTCTTCATTTTTGCAGCCTGCTATCCGGAATCACCGCGTGGAGGTGTAGAAGGGTCTTGGCGGCTCTGGTTCGCTGGCTCTGATGCTAGCAGTCAGCTTTGGGTCGCTGACCGCTGCAGCTCAAGAACTGCTCAGCATCTTGATCCCGCATCAACATATCACACCAGTCTATTTCCAATGGGCCCCTTGTTTGTGCCTGGAATCCAGGATGCAAACCCATTCATTCCTACAAGCACAGCGTGTCCAGGACAATATATCCACAAAAGATGTCAAAGGTTTAATATCGCTATGTTTTGCCTGCTATCCACTTATACCATAGTAAGCTTCTTTTGGTCCCCTTCGAAGCGAGATTTGAGAACCTGCAATTATGATGGCCCTCTTTAAAATTATATCAGAGAGTCGCCACAGAATTGGAGGCACTGTCCCAACCTCGATGTTCATACAGGAAGGTGCTGTCGTCGCACAAGCCCTCCTCCGCTCAGTCGTACTTTGCCCCAACCCCCGTTGTACCTTGCCCCAACCCCCGTCGTACTTTGCCCCAACCCCAGTTGTACCTTGCCCCAACCCCCGTCGTACTTTGCCCCAACCCCAGTTATACCTTGCCCCAACCCCCGTTGTACTTTGCCCCAACCCCCGTCGTACTTTGCCCCAACCCCCGTTGTACCTTGCCCCAACCCCAGTTGTACCTTGCCCCAACCTCCGTCGTACTTTGCCTCAACCCCAGTTGTACCTTGCCCCAACCCCCGTCGTACTTTGCCCCAACCCCAGTTGTACCTTGCCCCAACCCCCGTCGTACTTTGCCCCAACCCCCGTTGTACCTTGCCCCAACCCCCGTCGTACTTTGCCCCAACCCCCGTTGTACCTTGCCCCAACCCCCGTCGTACTTTGCCCCAACCCCCGTTGTACCTTGCCCCAACCCCCGTCGTACTTTGCCCCAACCCCCGTTGTACCTTGCCCCAACCCCCGTCGTACTTTGCCCCAACCCCCGTCGTACTTTGCCCCAACCCCCGTTGTACCTTGCCCCAACCCTCGTCGTACTTTGCCCCAACCCCCGTTGTACCTTGCCCCAACCCCCGTCGTACTTTGCCCCAACCCCCGTTGTACCTTGCCCCAACCCCCGTCGTACTTTGCCCCAACCCCAGTTGTACCTTGCCCTAATCCCCGTTGTACCTCCCCTCACCCTGATTCTAACAGAGAAGCCCCAGGCAGATTTCTCACTAGACATTACAGATAACTCGGTGTATATGACATAAATGCATTTCAAACATAAGACGCTAGTAAAATGGACAGAGAAAAATTAATTTGCCATTAATACGGCCTTGGAGAGTCAATTCTGAGAGCAAATATTTCATACCTAATAGGCAATTTGAGGAGAGCCAAATTATCTCTGAAGTTGAATACCCTCCAACCCCGGCCTATATAACAATGCAACATAAAGATATTCACATAAATGACTTCTATCGGATAAATGGATATGGATGGATGCGGTCTAGCGAGGAGAAAGCAGAAGATAAATGGATATGAATGGATGATGACTTGCGAAGAGGGAGCAGAAGATAAATGGATATGGATGTGAACAAACATGATGCCTACTACCAGTTGAACAGAAAAGAGCAGATCGTGGT
Organism: Ariolimax columbianus; assembly: GCA_036924085.1. NCBI lineage: Eukaryota > Metazoa > Mollusca > Gastropoda > Stylommatophora > Arionidae > Ariolimax > Ariolimax columbianus. Next base: position 3,320,857 of record JAVGWX010000021.1, read on the forward strand.
CTTCAGACTCCGCACAGGCCACAACAGACTGAGGTACCATCTATTCAAGAAACTGAGGATAGGTGGCACTGACGAATGCACCTGTGGTACAGGGAAAATGACCGCTGAAAATCTACTGCAAAATTGCCCAACATACGAGGACCAGAGAAAGCAAGTGTGGCCATCACCAGTGGCAACACTAGACAAGCTCTATGGCAGTGTCGACAGCCTCAGGATGACCGCTGCTTTCTTCGAACGAATTCAAGTTGACGTCTGACAGCGTACGAAGAAGAAGGATATGGATAGATGATGACCTGCGAAGAGGGCGCAGAAGATAAATGTAACGAGTTGTGTTTTGGGCGTGTTGTGAGAAAAGCAGAGTTACAGATTACTGTAACCACTTGCAAAATGTGTGGGCAAGACAGGACAGAGAGCAACATCGATAAACGCTCGGCGATGGTTTAAGCAAAAGTATTGGGAATCAGTCAATGAACTATCGATTAACAGCACTTCAGACAGGAAGTGGTGATTTCTGATAACCTTCAACCAGCCTTGTATATAATGAAACTGATGTACATAATTATCACAAACGAAAAGATACAACTTGCGTTATTTATTTTCAAATTTATAATCAGTTAGTATGCCATTTTAAATCAAATATTTCAGGTATCTTATCAATCTAACTTTTTATACCATATTTATAAGCCCTCAAATAAATGTAACATTCTTAGATAAAAGTTATAAGGCTCCAGATAAATCTTGCTTCTGATGCCAACTTTATGAGGATCTAGGTAAATCTTGCGTCTGATGCCAACTTTATAAGGATCTAGGTAAATCTTGCTTTTGATGCCAACTTTATAAGGATCTAGGTAAATCTTGCTTCTGATGCCAACTTTATAAGGATCTAGGTAAATCTTGCTTCTGATGCCACCTTTATAAGGATCTAGGTAAATCTTGCTTCTGATGCCACCTTTATAAGGATCTAGGTAAATCTTGCTTCTGATGCCAAATTTATACGGCTCTATGTAAATCTTGCTTCTTATACCAAATTTATAGGGATCCTGGTAAATAATGGTTTTTATACCAAATTTATAAGGCTCCTGGAAAATCTTGCTTCTGATGCCAAATTTATAAGGATTGAGGTAAATCTTGCTTCTGATGCAAAATTTATAAGGATTGAGGTAAATCTTGCTTCTGATGCCAAATTTATAAGGATTGAGGTAAATCTTGCTTCTGATGCCAAATTTATAAGGATTGAGATAAATCTTGCTTCTGATGCCAAATTTATATGGCCCCAGATAAATCTTGCTTCTGATGCCAAATTTATAAGGATCCAGGTAAATCTTGCTTCTGATGCCACCTTTATAAGGCTCCAGGTAAATCTTGCTTCTTATACCAAATTTATAAGGCTCCAGGTAAATCGTGCTTCTTATACCAAATTTATATGGCTCCAGATAAGTTTGACATCTTATAAATCTCTAATTTGTGAGATACATGATAAATACGACATTTTAGATATTAGATTTATTATGGACAACATATAAGTGTAGCATTTATAGAATAACATTTATGAGATAGCAGACAAATAAGCTATCTGTAAACTCAATTTTTACCTTTTCTAGATTTAATTTTTAGGTACTAATGCGATATTTCAAATTTAGATTTCCAGACATCAGATTAAGACAACACAATATTTCAAAGTTATTACAACAGTACATTTAGAAAGTAATACAAAAAATATGAAATATTAGATACATATCACAATTTATATCAAATTTATGAGACTCCTCACAAATAGTACATTTTATTGTCACAATTTTGAGGCACCAGGTAAATGTGACAAAATTAAATCAAATTTATGATGTACCTGGCAAATAGCACATTTTTTGGTCACAATTTTGGGGCACCATGTAAATGTGACAATTCTAAATCACATTTATGATGTACCTGATAAATAGTACATTTTGTTGTCACAATTTTGAGGCACCAGAGAAATATGACAATTCTATATCAAATTTATGATGTATCTGACAAATAGTACATTTTGTTGTCACAATTTTGATGCACCAGGTAAATGTGACAATTTTATATCAAATTTATGATGTACCTGACAAATAGTACATTTTGATGTCACAATTTTCTTCTTCTTCTTCGTACGCAGTCAGACAGTAACCATTATTTTTTCGAAAAAAGGGTGGTCATCCTGAGGCTGTCGACACTGCCATAGAGCTTGTCTTGCAGTTCCACTGGTGATGGCCACATCTGCTCTCTCTGATCCTCGTATGTCGGGCAGTTCTGCAGCAGATGTTCAGCGGTCATTTTACCGGTACCGCACGGGCATTCGTCGGTACCACCTATCTTCAATTTGTTGAATAGGTGGTACCTCAGTCTATTGTGGCCAGTGCGAAGTCTGAAGACAACGACCTGCTCTCTTTTGTTCAACTGGTAATAGGCATCGTTTTTGGTGTAACCAGTATGTTCGGTTTCCCATTTGGTCATGTATCTGGCTTTGATGAGCCGTTTTGACTCTTCGTACGTCATACTAGTATCTGTTTGTGGTAGTTTTGCACCTTCCTTTGCCAGTCTGTCTGCCTCCTCGTTGCCTTGGATGTTGCAGTGTGATGGGACCCACTGTACCACTACCTTTTTTGGTGCGGACTGCTGGCACAGTTTGCAGAGTGCTGCTCTTAAGTCATTAAGCTCAGTGTTTTTCTGGCTTTGTAGACACGAGCAGCTGGTAACGTTTGGTTGCATTCTTGTCAGCTGTCCGAACAATTTTATTCTCTGCCTTTCATGTATTACATGCACTGTGTTTGGAGCACCATTGATGGCGCCTAACAGGCTGCGGGTCTACTTTGCTCTAGTGTTTGAGTCTATTAAGATGGACTCGTACATCGGTTAACCACAATCCGTAAGAGCTTCTCCCAACGCAGCGGAGTATTAAGCTGCTCCAGTCTAGCACGCTAAGCAGGAAACCCTTCTCCCGCCTACATCCAGCTCAAGCCAGAGCTGGGACTTTCACAGGGACATCCGCTCCTGTAGAAGGGCAGGTTGACTTAGATCTACGAACATGCACAGTGTTGAAATTTGTCTGAATTAATTGTTTCTTGCTCTGCCCAGCCTTGTGACCCCGACAGTCTTTCTGAAACACCTCACTTTGCATACCATGATTTACCTTTCTTGTGCTTTAGTGAGACTCTATATATATATATATATATATATATATATATATATATATATATATATATAGAGAGAGAGAGAGAGAGAGAGAGAGATAGAGAGAGGGGGGGGGGGGGAGAGATGGGTCAGACCATCAGTAATTTCAACATGTGGTAGTTGTTGATGATAAACTCCTGAATGTTATCAGATTTGCAGACGATCAGGCCATAGTCGAGGAGACTGAGCACACTCTACAACATTTACTGAACAAAATTAGCAGCACCGAAAGAGACTACAGAGTGAAGATAACTGTGAAGATGACAAAGGTAACGGTTATTGGTAGAGAACACCAACTCTAGAATTAGATCAACTCGTCAAACACGTGGACCATGTTCCTGTTTGGAGGAAGACCATCACCCAGGACGACCACTACCACAAAGATTTAAAACGCTTGACCTGCAGGGACGATACAGCCTTAGGAGGGACATGAAGAATTCTGATATCGAAAAGTGCAAAAATCTATCTATCTATCTATTGTCTGATTCTGGTTTACCTTTCGGCATCGGGTGTATACGTGACATCTGGACTGCGCCTTGATGTGCGCTTCGAATAATGTGGAACTGGCTGCCTCGGATATTCCATTAATCCATCTATTGCGGGGTCGACCTCTAGCTCTGTTCTCCCTGTGTTTGAGTATTAGAGCTATGTGTGGCACGCTGATGTGTTGCGGTCGCGATATACATTGGCTATTTTCTAATGAAGTCTAGTACTGGTTTAGTGTCCATATGTTTCCTGTTCTCATCGTTTCTAATCGCAAATGTATTTCACTAAATAATTATTAGAGCTTATATCTGGCCTGTGGCACGTTATAGATCGGAGATACGAGAAGATAGGAAAGGTTAGACATTTAGAAGCTTTTGAGATCTGCTGCTACCGAAGGATGGACAATACCAGCTGGACAGAAAGGAAGTCTCACAAAACTGTTCTAGAAGCATCTGACGTTATTAGAAAACTTATCACAGTAATAAGCAGGCGATGATTGTCGTCCCTTACCCTCAATCTGCATTACCTCGGTCCACTACAATACATTCTTGTGGATCAAAAAACAGGAAGGAAGAATCAGAGGACGACAATAGATACAATACGTTCTCGTGGATCAAAAACAGGATGGAAGAATCAGTGGACGACCAAGAAATACTTTAATCATACAGACATGCTGAGATGTGGCTGACAAATCCAACACAGAAGTCAGAAGAACAGCAGAGGACAGACGTCATTAGAATGACACATTACCATCTTCAAAACCATTCCATAGACATTCATGATGATAACAAACATAAATGTGTGTGTTACTCATTAAAATGTACTGTTATGACGTGTCATTATCTTGCGAGACTGATGGCGCCGTATTGATGCGATGTTCTGAGTTTTGTAGCAATGACTTGGGAGATTTGAGAAGTCTGATACATCTCGCTCTGAATGTTTTGTTGTAGAAACTGTAAATAATTGGATTAATTGCATTATTGATGAAGAAAAACCTCATTAAGAAATGATGTATGACAAAGTAGGCCTGGCTTGTGCATAAAAGTCTCGCCACAACAGTTTGGGATGTACTCTTGAAGACTTGTAAGCCAAGATGGGGAAGGTAACTCAGAACAAAGCCTACGGTTACCATAAGCATCATTAAACTGACTTTGGAGGTTTTAATCTCCCTTACCGAAGACCTTTTCTTCTTCATGCTGAGAAAGGTTGTTATATCTGTGTTTGGTGACTGGGACTTGTTTGCTGGGGCTGTTCTGATGCCGTTACTGTTGCCTTGTGAGCCTGGTTGCTCATCCTTGTTGACTTGGTGCAAGTCTGGGCCAGGACAATCCCATTTCACATTAACGTGAGAACTGCCACGGGGACGGTTGTTTTCTAAAACGCTTGAAGACACAATCAGATATTCGCTGAGGTTGGTTGTGCCTGTGGTTGGCTTCAACTCTGCATGTGTCTTCTTGACAACGTCATCAGGAAACAGATCACACAGCTTTCTTGTACACAAACATGTGCTTTTGTGCGGGAGATAATCTTGGCTATCTTTTCCAGCACACTTCAAACTACAAAGGGATTTAGCTCGTCTTGTTTCACTGCAGTTACACGGAACATGTGCTTCAGCTGGAGCAAGCATGCGATCGCTATGAGATTTCAACCCTCGATTAAAATTGGAACTTTTAACACTAGCTTGATGCGTCCTGTCTTCAGATTCCCAGCTGTTGAATCTTCCAAAGACGTGGCCATACTTTCTGGTTATGTGTGGTGAGTCTTCCTCCCTCTTGTGCAGCCCAACCTCTTCATTGATGTCGGCATGGACCACACTGTTCGATCTCTTGGTGAGGCCTGTTTCCTGTGAATCTGCGAGGTAGTTGTTGAGGCTGGTGCTAGTGAACTTAATCAGTCTGACAGTTGAAGACAAGTCTGACATAGACATATTTTCGTCCTGTGTGTCATAGTTATCCATGTAATCCATCTCACAATTATCCTGACTATCTTCAAGAACTGGATTGACATCCCTTGAAAAAAGCCGTCGCATTAACTGGCCGTTTCTGCCTCCTTCAAGCATATCATCATCAGCCACAGATAGGCGAAGGTCTGCATGATCTGGCCCAAGACTGACATTGTTGCTTTGATCTTTCAGATATTTAACAAACGAGCTGTGCTCATTGCTGGATCTGGTGACATTCTTGGGCCTGTCGTTGGAACTTGACTCGGGAGAGACGACTCTGAGCTTGGTAAAGACAGAACTGTCGTAGGATTGTTGAGACAATTTATATCTGCGCTGCTTCTGCAGTTGTATTTTGTAGATGATGAAACTGTATGTAATGACTAGAATAACGATGCAGACAAACCAGGTACCCCCCAGCATGTACTGGTACGCTGCAGAAAATTTACCTGTCTTGTACACGTCATCAATGGAGCAGTCATACAGAACAATTCCGTATCTAGAAAAATGATAAGAATTCTTTAATAATTAGTTCTACTAACAATACAATTTAAAGGTATAATGAATATTACATGCATTTCTGTTACTCAAGCCTCTAACATCAGACAGCAGTACTTTAAACAAGAGGAATATCAAGGGAGTAGTCTATGCTAGTTACATACCAGGTAGTCTTCTGTTTATGATCTCCTTCCTACCTACCAGGTAGTCTTCTGTTTATGATCTCCTTCCTACCTACCAGGTAGTCTTCTGTTTATGATCTCCTTCCTACCAACTGCACGGTAGTCTTCTGTTTATGATCTCCTTCCTACCAACTGCACGGTAGTCTTATCTTCTCTGCTCTTCTTTTTTAAATCTCGCCCTAAAACCCTGATCCTGAAACTTATATTCTACTCTCTCAGCCTTGACCAATGACTTCTGTTTCTCTCCCCCTAAAACCCTGATCCCCAAACTTATATTCTACTCTCTCAGCCTCGGTCAATGACTTCTGTTTGTCTCCCCCTAAAACCCTAATCCTCAAACTTATATTCTACTCTCTCAGCCTTGACCAATGACTTCTGTTTCTCTCCCCCTAAAACCCTGATCCTCAAACTTATATTCTGCTCTCTCAGCCTTGACCAATGACTTCTGTTTCTCTCCCCCTAAAACCCTGATCCTCAAACTTATATTCTACTCTCTCAGCCTTGACCAATGACTTCTGTTTCTCTCCCCCTAAAACCCTGATCCTCAAACTTATATTCTACTCTCTCAGCCTCGACCAATGACTTCTGTTTGTCTCCCCCTAAAACCCTGATCCCCAAACTTATATTCTACTCTCTCAGCCTCGACCAATGACTTCTGTTTCTCTCCCCCTAAAACCCTGATCCTCAAACTTATATTCTACTCTCTCAGCCTCGACCAATGACTTCTGTTTGTCTCCCCCTAAAACCCTGATCCCCAAACTTATATTCTACTCTCTCAGCCTCGGTCAATGAATTCTGTTTGTCTCCCCCTAAAACCCTGATCCTCAAACTTATATTCTACTCTCTCAGCCTCGGCCAATGGCTTCTGTTTATCTCCCCCTAAAACCCTTATCGCCAAACTTATATTCTACTCTCTCAGCCTCGACCAATGACTTCTATTTGTCTCCCCCTAAAATCCTGATCCCCAAACTTATATTCTACTCTCTCAGCCTCGGCCAATGGCTTCTGTTTCTCTCCCCCTAAAACCCTGATCCCCAAACTTATATTCTACTCTCTTAGCCTCGACAGATGACTTCTGTTTGTCTCCCCCTAAAACCTTGATCCCCAAACTTATATTCTACTCTCTCAGCATCGGCCAATGGCTTCTGTTTCTCTCCCCCTAAAACCCTGATCCCCAAACTTATATTCTACTCTCTCAGCCTCGACCAATGACTTCTGTTTGTCTCCCCCTAAAACCTTGATCCCCAAACTTATATTCTACTCTCTCAGCCTCGACCAATGACTTCTGTTTGTCTCCCTCTAAAACCCTGATCCCCAAACTTATATTCTACTCTCTCAGCCTCGACCAATGACTTCTGTTTGTCTCCCCCTAAAACCTTGATCCCCAAACTCATATTCTACTCTCTCAGCCTCGACCAATGACTTCTGTTTGTCTCCCCCTAAAACCCTGATCCCCAAAATTATATTCTACTCTCTCAGCCTCGACCAATGACTTCTGTTTGTCTCCCCCTAAAATCCTGATCCCCAAACTTATATTCTACTCTCTCAGCCTCGACCAATGACTTCTGTTTGTCTCCCCCTAAAACCCTGATCCCCAAACTTATATTCTACTCTCTCAGCCTCAGCCAATGGCTTCTGTTTGTCTCCCCCTAAAACCCTGATCCCCAAACTTATATTCTACTCTCTCAGCCTCGGCCAATGACTTCTGTTTGTCTCCCCCTAAAACCCTGATCCCCAAACTTATATTCTACTCTCTCAGCCTCGGCCAATGGCTTCTGTTTGTCTCCCCCTAAAACCCTTATCCCCAAACTTATATTCTACTCTCTCAGCCTCGGCCAATGACTTCTATTTGTCTCCCCCTAAAACCCTTATCGCAAAACTTATATTCTACTCTCTCAGCCTCGACTAATGACTTCTATTTGTCTCCCCCTAAAATCCTGATCCCCAAACTTATATTCTACTCTCTCAGCCTCGGCCAATGGCTTCTGTATCTCTCCCCCTAAAACCCTGATCCCCAAACTTATATTCTACTCTCTCAGCCTCGGCCAATGACTTCTGTTTCTCTCCCCCTAAAACCCTGATCCCAAAACTTATATTCTACTCTCTCAGCCTCGACCAATGACTTCTGTTTGTCTCCCCCTAAAACCCTGATCCCCAAACTTATATTCTACTCTCTCAGCCTCGGCCAATGGCTTCTGTTTGTCTCCCCCTAAAACCCTAATCCCTAAACTTATATTCTACTCTCTCAGCCTCGACCAATGACTTCTATTTGTCTCCCCCTAAAATCCTGATCCCCAAACTTATATTCTACTCTCTCAGCCTCGACAAATGAATTCTGTTTGTCTCCCCCTAAAACCCTGATCCTGAAACTTATATTCTACTCTCTCAGCCTCGACCAACGACTTCTGTTTGTCTCCCCCTAAAACCCTGATCCCCAAACTTATATTCTACTCTCTCAGCCTCGGCCAATGGCTTCTGTTTGTCTCCCCCTAAAACCCTTATCCCCAAACTTATATTCTACTCTCTCAGCCTCGACCAATGACTTCTGTTTCTCTCCCCCTAAAATCCTGATCCCCAATCTTATATTCTACTCTCTCAACCTCGACAAATGAATTCTTTTTGTCTCCCCTTAAAACCCTGATCCCCAAACTTATATTCTACTCTCTCAGCCTCGACCAATGACTTCTGTTTCTCTCCCCCTAAAACCCTGATCCCCAAACTTATATTCTACTCTCTCAGCCTCGACCAATGACTTCTGTTTGTCTCCCCCTAAAACCCTGATCCCCAAACTTATATTCTACTCTCTCAGCCTCGACCAATGACTTCTGTTTGTCTCCCCCTAAAACCCTGATACCCAAACTTATATTCTACTCTCTCAGCCTCGACCAATGACCTCTGTTTGTCTCCCCCTAAAACCCTGATCCCCAAACTTATATTCTACTCTCTCAGCCTCGACCAATGACTTCTCTTTCTCTCCCCCTAAAACCCTGATCCCCAAACTTATATTCTACTCTCTCAGCCTCGACCAATGACTTCTGTTTCTCCCCCCCTAAAACCCTGATCCCCAAACTTATATTCTACTCTCTCAGCCTCGACCAATGACTTCTGTTTGTCTCCCCCTAAAACCCTGATCCCCAAACTTATATTCTACTCTCTCAGCCTCGGCCAATGACTTCTGTTTGTCTCCTCCTAAAACCCTGATCCTCAAACTTATATTCTACTCTCTCAGCCTCGACCAATGACTTCTGTTTGTCTCCCCCTAAAACCCTGATACCCAAACTTATATTCTACTCTCTCAGCCTCGACAAATGACTTCTGTTTGTCTCCCCCTAAAACCCTGATCCCCAAACTTATATTCTACTCTCTCAGCCTCGACCAATGACTTCTATTTCTCTCCCCCTAAAACCCTGATCCCCAAACTTATATTCTACTCTCTCAGCCTCGACCAATGACTTCTGTTTCTCCCCCCCCTAAAACCCTGATCCCCAAACTTATATTCTGCTCTCTCAGCCTCGACCAATGACTTCTGTTTGTCTCCCCCTAAAACCCTGATCCCCAAACTTATATTCTACTCTCTCAGCCTCGGCCAATGACTTCTGTTTGTCTCCTCCTAAAACCCTGATCCTCAACCTTATATTCTACTCTCTCAGCCTCGACCAATGACTTCTGTTTGTCTCCCCCTAAAACCCTTATCCCCAAACTTATATTCTACTCTCTCAGCCTCGGCCAATGGCTTCTGTTTGTCTCCCCCTAAAACCCTTATCCCCAAACTTATATTCTACTCTCTCAGCCTCGACCAATGACTTCTATTTGTCTCCCCCTAAAATCCTGATCCCCAAACTTATATTCTACTCTCTCAGCCTCGGCCAATGGCTTCTGTTTGTCTCCCCCTAAAACCCTGATCCCCAAACTTATATTCTACTCTCTCAGCCTCGACAAATGAATTCTGTTTGTCTCCCCCTAAAACCCTGATCCCCAAACTTATATTCTACTCTCTCAGCCTCGACCAATGACTTCTGTTTCTCTCCCCCTAAAACCCTGATCCCCAAACTTATATTCTACTCTCTCAGCCTCGACCAATGACTTCTGTTTGTCTCCCCCTAAAACCCTGATCCCCAAACTTATATTCTACTCTCTCAGCCTCGGCCAATGACTTCTGTTTGTCTCCCCCTAAAACCCTGATCCCCAAATTTATATTCTACTCTCTCAGCCTCGGCCAATGGCTTCTGTTTGTCTTCAATTCATTCGCCTTACCGTGAGTGACGATTATAGGTGCATGGAGACCCTAACGTCACTTTATCTGCCCATATAGTGCCATGCATACCATGTGACCTGCTCAGCTGTTATTTTTTTAGATTATTTCAATGACGTCATTGAAGTAGGTTTGACTCCTGATGGTACTGTTGTGGATGTGGTCCTCACTGAAAGTAAGTCTCATACGCCCCATAGCTTGTTGAGTAACATGGAATCGCGCAAAGTCAATTTTTTCTAGGTTCCACACCTCGCAGCCAAATGCCATGGCTGGAATGACCAAGCTGTTTGATGATATGGGCTCTAGCTTGATTACTTTCGTCTTTTGAAATATGGTCTTGGTGGGGTTGATGCTCAACTAACCAGCAGAGATCTTCGTGAGATCTCTTGTTGCATTTCGTGGAAGTTCCAAATTTCTTGACACAAATAGATCTACAAATTCACATTTTTGACGGGATCAGTTGCAAGCTGTCTGAGAAACAGAGAATCACGAAGAAAGTTGCAGATCAAACGGCAAGGACATGAATTGGAACTATGTACGGCTCTCAAATATCTGGGAGTAAAGTTAGATCGCATTCTGTCCTTACGTAGTACATTCCCAGGAGGCAACATAAAAATTACAAGCAAGAAATATTATCATACAAAAACTAACTAGCACAACATTGTGAGCAAATCCAGATGTCCTCAGAACATCAGCTCTCGCTCTGTGTTTCTCCGTAGATGAATACGCCGCCCCAGTCTGGAAGACCTCAGCACATGTCAAACTTATCGTAACAGCAATGAATGAGATAGGCCGCATAGTTACTGGGTGCCTAGGTCTTACAGTGCCTAGGTCTTACAGTGCCTAGGTCTTACAGTGCCTAGGTCTTACACCAACTGACAACATTTACCTCACTATTGGCGTAGCGTCGCCTGAGACACGAGGAATTGTCGCATCAGAGATAGAAATCGATGACCTGGTAAACGACCCAAGGCACCTTATGTTTGAACATCAGATGTGTGCACGAAACTATAATCTAGATGAAGTTTCCTACAGTCAACACAGCCTCTACAGACTGGTTCTGGAAAACACTGCATCGAAAAATGGAAAGAGCTGACGAAGGTCCCCTTGATCGAGTTACAAGAGAAACCTGCACCTGGACACCTCCTGCCCTACGCAACATAGAAGTCACAAAATCGACTTCGAACTGACGCATCACAACGCAAAAATACCCCAAAAAATGGAGATACAGGGATGATGACAAACGTGAATGTGGAGCAACCAACACAAGACCATCTGATGATCTGCCCAAACCTCCAGTAGACTTGCTATATGGAGTGAAGCAGCCAACACAAGACCATCTGATGATCTGCCCAAACCTCCAGTAGACTTGCTATATGGAGTGAAGCAGCCAACACAAGACCAAGACCATCTGATGACCGTCCCAAACCTCTAGTAGACTTGCTATATGGAGTGAAGCAGCCAACACAAGACCATCTGATGATCTGCCCAAACCTCCAGTAGACTTGCTATTTGGAGTGAAGCAGCCAACACAAGACCATCTGATGACCGTCCCAAACCTCTAGTAGACTTGCTATATGGACGAGCTGCTGAGTGGCAATGACAGGGCAATCCATGCGCTTGAGTTCTGGAAGAATGATGTGTGACAGGGGAAGTATGTACGTACAGACAGGCATTTCCTCGTAGGGACAACAAGTGTTTAACGCCCATTGTGTGGCTAGTGGATTTGTTGTTAGACCAACCTACACGCTTGAGTTATAGAGCTCATTGAGGCATTGCTCAGCTTCCACGATGCTCTGGCTGATCATGATTGTGTCTTCCCCAAACCGGAAATGGTTGAGCAGTGCTCTATGGTAATACCTTTATCCTCCCAATTTAGTGGGAAAGAGGCGTCCTCAAGGGCTGCCGTGAAAAGTTTGAGACAGATTGTGAATACTAGTACTAGTTGTAGTAGTAACCGTAGTAGTAGCAGTATCGTAGTAGTAGTAGTGATAGTAGTAGTAGTTGTTGCTGTAGTGGTGATAGTAGTAGCATTAGTACTGATATCAGTAGTAGTAATAGTAGTGGTAGTAGTAGTAGTAGTAGTAGTAGTAGTAGTAGTAGTAGTAGTAGTAGTAGTAGTAGAATCATTAGTCAGAATAATAGTAGTAATTGTAGAAATGATGGTAGTAGCAAAAATTGTAAACTGTATGGTGATAGTAGTAGGAATGATTTAACAGGTAGTAGTAGGAATGATATAACCGATGGTAGTAGTAGGAATGATATAACCGATGGTAGTAGTAGTAATGATTTAACAGGTAGTAGTAGGAATGATATAACCGATGGTAGTAGTAGTAATGATTTAACAGGTAGTAGTAGGAATGATATAACCGATGGTAGTAGTAGTAATGATATAACAGGTAGTAGTAGTAATGATATAACCGATGGTAGTAGTAGTAATGATATAACAGGTAGTAGTAGGAATGATATAACCGACGGTAGTAGTAGTAATGATTTAACAGGTAGTAGTAGTAGTAGTAATGATTTAACAGGTAGTAGTAGTAATGATATAACAGGTAGTAGTAGTAATGATTGAACAGGTAGTAGTAGTAATGATATAACAGGTAGTAGTAGTAATGATTTAACAGGTAGCAGTAGTAATGATTTAACTTGTAGTAGTAGTAATGATTGAACAGGTAGTAGTAGTAATGATTTAACAGGTAGTAGTAGTAATGATTTAACTTGTAGTAGTAGTAATGATTTAATAAGTAGTAGGACTAATGATTTAACAGGTAGTAGTAGTAATGATTGAGCAGGTATTAGTAAGGATTTAACTGATGGTAGCAGTAGTAATGGCAGAATTACCGAATTTCAGTTTGTTGCCCGTACAGAATCAAGGCCGGAACGCTGAACAGGACCGAAAATAGCGTTAAGACAGCAATAACCACTTGGCTCTGTTTGACACTCATCTGCCTCTGGAAGGGTCTGCAGATCCGTCTGAAGCGATCGATCGACACCACCACTAGAACTGTAACTGAGCCGCAGGCGCTCAAGGTGATAAAGAACCGGATGATCTGTAACATTGATAAGGTAGAAACCATGATACGTAGGTATTTCGAAATGGAAAGCGTGGTTGGTCATTGTATGTAGAACATTCGTTGAAATATTGTAGGGTTCAGTTGTATTTGTAATAGTAGCTGCAGAAGCTGGTGTGACAGTAGTAGTAGTAATAGAAATATCAATGGTAGTAGTAGAAGCACTAGTAGTAGTAGTAGTTGTAGTAGTAGTAGTAGTAGCAGCAGTAGTAGTAGTAGTAGTAGTAGTAGTAGTAGCAGCAACAGAAGAAGTAGTAGTAGTAGTAGTTATTCAGTAGTAGTGGTAGTAGTAGTAGTAGCAGTAGTAGTAGTAGTAGTTATTCAGTAGTAGTGGTAGTAGTAGTAGTAGCAGTAGTAGTAGTAGTAGTTAGGTCAGCAGTAGTAGTAGTATACATAGTATTGGTTATAGTAATAGTAGTACAAGTAGCAGTAGTACTAGTAGTAGTAGTGGTAGTAGTGGTGATAGTAGTAATAGCAGTAGTAGTAGTAGTAGTGATAGTACTAGTGGAAGTAGTAGTGATAGTATTGTTAGTAGTGGTAGAAGTAGTGATAGTAAAAGTAGTGTTAGTAGATGTAGTACTAGTAGTAGTGTTAATAGTAGTACTAGTAGATTTAGTAGTATAAGTAATATTAATAGTAGTAGTAGTAAAGGTTTTAGTAGTGCTAGTAGTATTTGTAGTAGTAACGGTTGTAGTAGTGCTAGTAGTAGTGGTGGTAGTAAAGGTAGTAGTAGTGGTAGTAGTATAACTAAATAGAACTAAAGCCAGGACCTATTTCAAAGTATACTATAATTAGTTCAAATTTGCTGAAAGCAAGCAATTTGTTACCATGCAGCCTAAATTTGCTGAAAGCACGCGATCTGTTACCATACAGCCTAAATTTGCTGAAAGCACGCGATCTGTTACCATGCAGCCTAAATTTGCTGAAAGCAAGCGATCTGTGAATCATGCAGCCTACCTTGCACAATGCCGGTATGTTGAACTCTATATCGTATCTCAGATCAATCATCTCGAAAGGCATCCCAATGCCACAGTTGATGAGATCAAATATGGCCATCGCCAAGATGAAACTCTTCGTAGTGGATGCTGGGAAACGGAAGCCATACACCAGCAAGACCAGAATATTTCCCGGCAGACCAACCACCATTAGAATACACAGCAGCAGAAAGGTTGGGAGTTTATAAACGGTTTCCTTTTCCTCTTCAGTCTGAAGTAGCTCCCACACCACTTGATCAGTTTGATTTGGACTCCATCCAGAAAGAACGCACATTTCTTCAACCATCCTATCCTGCTTTTAAGAAATATGCACATCAGTTCTGTGAAAAATAATAAACGGCAATTAAGAAATAAGATCATTAGTTTAGTGAAGAAAAATAAACGAGATTTAAGAAACATCAACTTTAGTTATTTGTAAATTAGTTATGGGAAGAAATTACACGAAATTTAAGAAACATATAAATTAGTTCTGGGAAGAAATTACACGAAATTTAAGAAACATGTAAATTAGTTTTGTCAAGACATTATACGAAATTTAAGAAACATGTAAATTAGTTTTGTCAAGAAATTACACGAAATTTAAGAAACATGTAAATTAGTTTTGTCAAGACATTATATGAAATTTAAGAAACATGTAAATTAGTTTTGTCAAGAAATTACACGAAATTTAAGAAACATGTAAATTAGTTTTGTCAAGAAATTACACGAAATTTAAGAAACATGTAAATTAGTTTTGTCAAGAAATTACACGAAATTTAAGAAACATGTAAATTAGTTTTGTCAAGAAATTACACGAAATTTAAGAAACATGTAAATTAGTTTTGTCAAGACATTATACGAAATTTAAGAAACATGTAAATTAGTTTTGTCAAGAAATTACACGAAATTTAAGAAACATGTAAATTAGTTTTGTCAAGAAATGTTAGCAAGTTTTAAAAATAAAAGATGTTACTTTTAAAGGCACTGTTGACAAACCACAACAAATTAAAATGTTACGTCACAGGAATTACTGTCGTCGAGGATGAAGTGTTACTGAGTTCACTGAACGAGATCTTAGATTCTTCTAATACATGGTGATCACATGCCAAACCTGCTTTTTTGGGGGGCGGGGGTGGGGGGGGGGGGGATTTATGAGAAAGCAAAATCGTACTTCTATAGAACCGAACCCATTTTTTTAAAGAAATTCGTGCTTGAATCTGTCTCAGCGTGCCGTTAGACGCAACACACAAAAGAACGTATTCATAAAGCTTTTTATGGAGGAGGAAGGGGGGAGGGGGGGGAGGGAAAGACGAGATAAGCATACATCCCCACTGATAATATATACAGATGTATGTATGTAGTTATATATGTATGTATGTTTGTATGTGATATATACATATATGTATATACTGGAATACTGAACAACCAGTTCTTCAGCGGCGGTTACACCGTTGCGGGTCCCACCTTCTCTTCCAACAGTCTCTGTCTTGGGCCACGGTGGACCAGTGGAGAATGAGTCGTCCATCTGTGGCAACGGTCTCTGTCTTGGGCCACGGTGGACCAGTGGAGAATGAGTCGTCCATCTGTGGCAATGGTCTCAGTCTTGGGCCACGGTGGACCAGTGGAGAATGAGTCGTCCATCTGTGGCCTCGTGAATGTTGTTGCGGGATGCAAGGGAGTCGGACCAACGTGTTGGTGGTCGTCCCCGTGGTCGTTTCTTGTCTCTGGGATACCAAATTGCTGTGGATGTGTTCCAACGATCGTCCATTCGTCTCGGTAAGTTCCGCTTCCCCTCCCAGCGATGTTTCATTATATTTGTGTGTGTGTATATATGTAATATACATATTTTTTTATATTTTTTTTTGCGTTCGCCTTATTTCTCTAATCCCCAAGGCGGTGTGCGTTGACTGTGGTTTTTATGTTGCGCCTGTCGGCCCAGTACATCCGACTTGAGCATGCATTTTATGTAAGGGTCTGCTTCCTCCTGTATTTTCTAAGGGTTTGCTTCCCCGGGGTAACGGCCGGTGCTGTGATGGGGATCGAACCCAGCACTTTTTGGTTGTGAGCCGTGCCACTTAACCACTTGGCCACGCCGTCCCCATATATATATCTTTTTTGAAGGTGTTGTTGCACTGATAAAGCGATAGGGTAAGTGTATCAATGTTGGTGGAGATGAAGTTGAGATCTACGAGACAATGTCAATGCAATTAAAAATGGTTTTCAAAGTCACATTTAATATAATTTTTTTTGTCAATGAGCGTTTTTGACCTGTCTTCTGATCAGCCCTCGAGCATCAACATTTGTAGCAGTTTTAACATCGTCATCGTCATCATCAGTCCTATAACCTTGACATTTCTAGCAAAGTAAATAAAAGAGAATAATTGGAACTGTATGTAGAAGAAGAAAAACCAGATATAATAGGGTTAACAGAATCATAGACATATGAGGAGATTGCAGAGATTGAACTTGAAATTGAGGGATATACAATGTTAAGGAAAGATTGGATAGTTGGAGACAAGACTAAGGGAGTTAGTGTTTTATTGTACTGTATAAATTATGTTAATATAACGATCAAAGATTATTTATCATGTGGTAACACAAATGAAAGTGTATGAGGAGAAATAGAAAGTGGGGGTGAAAAACAGTGATTGGAGTGTGCTATAGATGTCCATCAAGTCAAAAAGAGGAAGATGAGGAGCTGATTAGTAGCATAGCAAAGGCAAGTGAAGGGAAATTATTATTAATGGGAGATTTCAACTTTCCAGAAATAAAATGGGATATGGCAGAAGCACTTGTAGAATCAAAACCTTTTGTTAAGTGCATAACTGACAATTTTTTAATTCAACATGTAGAAGCAGCCACCAGAGGCAAATACATACTCGACCTAGTTTTTACCACAGAGGAAAATATGATTGAAAACGTTACCGTTTGGGGAACTGTTTGGCTCAAGTGACCATCAAATCATCCGTTGGGATCTTATTGCAGGGAAAGAAGTAAACATAAACACGCGAACATACGACTACTCTAAGGCAGATGTTAAGAGGATGAAAGAGGCAGCGAACCCCATAATCTGGAAGGATATTGTTGTAGGAACAGATGTTGAACAGGAGTGGGAAAGTTTTAAGCCAGTTCCAGAAACGGTAAAAGAGGAATGTGTTCCATGTAGGGAGGTAAACCCCAAGCGTAAAAAGTGGATAACTAGATTTGTAGTGAATTGTAGAAGAGCAAAAAATAAAGCATGGCAAAAATATATAGAGGCAGGTAAATCAAAAGAAACATGTAAAATATTTGGACAAGCAGAACATATCTCAGAAAGCGAATAAAACAGCAAAAATAGACTTTGAAAAAAAACTTGCTCAGAGGATCAAGACTGACAGTAAAAGCTTCTTCTCTTATGTTAGAAATAAACAAAGAACGAAAGACAAAGTAGGCCCTCTCATAGACAGTACAGGGAAAATAATAAGTGAGAATAGGGAGGCAGCTAGTCTGCTCAATCAGTACTTTGGCACAGTCTTCACAACGGAGGACTGCTCCGAGATCCCAGAGCCTATAGATATTTTTTCAAAGACACATGGATACAGCGGGATTAAGATCATTCTGTGTTACAGAGGAAATGGTTTTTAAACAATTGGAGGGGTTGAAAGTGAATAAATGTCCAGGTCAAGATGGTATTCATCCAAAATTGCTGTATGAAATTAGAGACAAACTAGCAAAACCATTGGCTATATTATGTTATCAATCACTTACAAAAGGGATTGTTCCACGGGATTGGAAACATGCAGGAGTGATCCCCTTATTCAAAAAAGGCAAAAAATCAGATCCAGCAAATTATAGACCGGTGAGTTTAACGAGCATAGTCTGTAAATTGTTAGAGTCAATAATCAAAGAAAACATTGTAATGCATTTAGACAAATTTAATCTAATTAGAAATAGTCAGCATGGGTTTACTTGAGGGAGATCATACTTAACAAATCTATTAGAATTCATGGAGGAGGTTACTAAAATCATAGATAAAGGGGAGCCAGTGAATGTTATTTATCTAGAATTTGCAAAGGTCTTTAATAGAGTACCTCATCAAAGATTATTTCGAAAGTTAAAATCACATGGAATAGGTGGGGAAGTTGCCAAATGGATTGAAAATTGGTTAACGGGAAGAAGGCAGAGGGTGGGCATAAATTAGGAATACTCTGAGTGGAGTGAAGTGAAAAGTGGTGTGCCACAGGGCTCGGTTTTGGGACCAATTTTGTTCTTGATATATATATACATGATTTGGACATTGATATGAGATCCATGATTGCAAAATTTGCTGATGACACAAGCCTATGCAGTAGTGACTCATCTAAAGCGGAAGTGGATATATTGATGTTGGATTTAGATAAAATTCGAGAATGGTCTGTAAGCTGGCAAATGGAGTTTAATGTAGATAAATGTACAGTCATCCACATGGGTAGATCCAATATGGAACATAATTACAGAATGGAAGAAAACAATATTAGAAAGATAGATAAGGAAAGGGACCTAGGGGTTATAATAGATCATACAGGAAAGGTGAGTGAGCAAGTTAAGGTAGCAGTGAAAAAGGCAAATGCAATGTTAGGTATGATACAAAGAAAAATTAAACATAGGAGCAAGGAAGTGATCGTCAAACTGTATAAAGCTTTAGTTAGACCTAGATTGGAGTACTGTGTACAGGTGTGGAGTCCTTATCATTGAGGGGACATAAACATGCTAGAAAGAATACAAAAAAGAGCGACAAAGATGATAGTGGGATTCCAGAATTACAGTTATGAGGAACGACTCAGAAAAACCGGCCTACAGTGTCTCGAAGAGAGAAGAATACGTGGTGACTTAATACAGGTTTATAAGATGATCAGAGGAATGGATAAATTAGACTATAACAAGTTTTTTTAATATACAGCCACCTGCAATAACACGAGGTCATAGCTACAATCGGACTAAAGAGAGGTCCAGGTTATATATTAGGAAATATATTTTTAGTCAGAGAGTGGTGTCTGCTTGGAATGCATTGCCAGGGGAGGTAGTGGAGGCAGGGACAGTTAATGCATTTAAGAATAAACTGGATGCGCATAGCTTTTAGAGCAAGGTGATGTAAATGTAACTGGTTGTATACAGACTCTGCAGGGTCTTCTAAACCAGTATAAAGACGTTAAGTTAAGTTAAGTTACGTTAAGTTAAGAAGGTCATCAATGCAAAGTTATTGCAGTTTGACGTACCAGCTCACGCCATACAACAATGGTGGGTCTTGGGCCGTTACACACTTAACGGGCCCCATCTTTCTCCAGGTGGCAGTTTATTATAGTTGTGTCTAAAGTTCATACAACAAAGCTGACACTGTCTGCAGCTAGGGCGGAGGGCTCCGATCTCGTGAAGTTCAGCTGGGTGAACTAAACCGTGAAATATGACACATGTTTAAGCCTAGTGATATTCATAAAGCCGATGTCCATTCCAGGATAATCGAACGGAAGAAAACACACAAAACGAACGAATTAACCAGTCCAAATGGAAAACAACAACACGTTTCCGTGAACACAAGTGTAAGTCATCGACTAGTGTGAATCCCCCGCAAATCCGTGGTCTGTCGGCATTCATGATAAACTAAAACAGCAGAGCAATGTAGACCCACAGCCACTTATGGAGCAATTTATTAGCATGACTGTTTAAAAATTGAACAAGTCAAAGCATTATGTATAAGTTGCGAAACAAAATATAATTTTGAGATCAGAGGAAAACCAATTGATTCGAGAAGAACAGCCCACATATCTTGGAGTCACGCTTGACCGACATCCTCAAACAGCCCACATATCTTGGAGTCACGCTTGACCGACATCCTCAAACAGCCCACATATCTTGGAGTCACGCTTGACCGACATCCTCAAACAGCCCACATATCTTGGAGTCACGCTTGACCGACATCCTCAAACAGCCCACATATCTTGGAGTCACGCTTGACCGACATCCTCAAACAGCCCACATATCTTGGAGTCACGCTTGACCGACAACTCAACCTCAAGCATCACATCCATAATATGAAGAGTAAAACTGGGAGGCGTCTACAGCTCTTAAAGAGGCTTGCTATTTCATCATGGGGATCAGACAAAGATACTTAGAGAGCCTTATACCTTTGTTATGTGCACTCAGCAGTAGAGTATAATAGTGCGCTCCCTGCAACGTGTTCAAAATCTAACTTGGAATCCCTGGACACGGTACAAAATGGTGTTCTACGCTTTATTAGTGGAGCACTGAGGACAACATCAACTTCAGCTTGTGACATCCACACACAAGTGGTACCCCTTGAGATGCTGAGGGATGAAGCAGTTATGGAAGTTTGTCTGAGAAGTAGCAGAATGAAACGGGATCATCCTAACAGCCTCCCTGGTGAAAACTGGTAGCCAAAAAGAGGAATTACACAAAAGTCTGTACTTCACCATGTTAGTGAAATCAAAGACAGTTACCATCTACTAGAAAGAAGACAAGAGTTACAGAGAGTAGTAAAAGACATACCTACACAAGCTTTCCTTAAAATACTAGAAGTAAATGCATAATTAATAGATGATACAATCAAAAATTTAGATTCAAGTTCTCTCATTCGAGCTGTTCAAAGAACTATTGATGCTTATCCCGATGAATGGATTCACGGATATACTGATGGATTTGCGTTTAAAGCCACCATCAAAACAGGTTATGGCGTTTATATAAATTATCCGGATTTATCCTCTGATGAAATGTCTGATGCTTGCGAAAAGGTATGATCCAACTTTGAAGCTGAACTCACTGCATGTAAAGCCACCTTGTACCATCTGTGGATAGTTTTTTATGCCTTTCCTTCAAAAGCCTAAAACACTGTTATTTTCCCAGATTCAATATCGGCTCTTCAAGTATAAGAAGTTGCTGGTCATTGTAATCCCCACCTTATCTAAATATCTCTAGACATTGATTACATTATCACTTCCATTATGGTCAAAATAGTTCTGCAGTATATCCCTAGACACTCAAGTACACATATCAATAGCAATGCAGACAGACTAGCAAAGGAGGGATCAAGGCAAGAACAGCCACACACAGAAACAACTTTAAAAACAGTCAAACAGCTCATAAGATCAGCAACTTGGCTAAACAGATTGGCCATGGGAAACACGGGAAGAGAGGTATGTAGACATGTGGCAAGCCCCAGTCCAACTGACAGTGTCAATCAACTCACAAGGAAGGATCAGAGCACCCCTTTCCGACTGAGAACCCAACACATCCCACTAAACAAACACCTGAACAGAACCCAACACATCCCACTAAACAAACACCTGAACAGAACCCAACACATCCCACTAAACAAACACCTGAACAGAACCCAACATATCCCACTAAACAAACACCTGAACAGAACCCAACACATCCCACTAAACAAACACCTGAACAGAACCCAACACATCCCACTAAACAAACACCTGAACAGAACCCAACACATCCCACTTAACAAACACCTGAACAGAACCCAACACATCCCACTAAACAAACACCTGAACAGAACCCAAAACATCCCACTAAACAAACACCTGAACAGAACCCAACACATCCCACTTAACAAACACCTGAACAGAACCCAACACATCCCACTAAACAAAAACCTGAACAGAACCCAACATATCCCACTTAACAAACACCTGAACAGAACCTAACACATCCCACTAAACAAACACCTGAACAGAATCCAACCACATCATACTCCTGAGTGCCAGCTGTGTACACACCCATATGAAACCGTTGATCATCATCTGTTTGAGTGCTCAGCGCTCAATGATTTTAGAAAAATGCTTCTTCCTCCGTGGCCAGATTCATAGAACACTTTCTATGGCACTAGGCAACAGCTGGTAACTACGTGCAGATACCATTATATGACATTTGGTCGAAGAGCGAGAGCCCGGATACTGCTGGATCCGTACCAACATCAACAACAACAAACATTATGTATAGAAAATATAGCCTTTTAATTACTTTCTTACACACCGGGCTGATAAGTTCCCGCCCACAATTGCCAGGTAACTTTGTTTATTAAAATTACTTTTGTATTTATTTGCGATGACATTGACATGATACGTACAGTGACATGAACATGACATGCATCGCAATGCCACTGAGAACCCTCATATAGACATCGCTTGCAGCCATGACGTTCTGTTGAACTCAGCTTGGAAAATAATTGGACGATTGAAACTATTTCACCGATATAGAGTTATAGGAGGAATGTGGCAACCATTAAACGATTATAATATATGAAAGTCAAACCTGCGTTCCATTAATAGCTGTGAATTTATATTGAGCCCCCCCCCCCCCTTTTCCCCCACTGATCGGCTTATCATCGTTATTTTCCAAAAGAAACAGCTGGCATTTTCTACCAAACAAAATTGGTTCTGACATAATTATATCACAAATCATGTTTCAGCAGCTCTTAGCTCCATTTGTGTAAGCCATCTAACCAGCAGAACCCAATCATTCACACCTCTCCCGCTTACGGCTCGCTTGACTCACACTCCAAACAGATGAAACCATATCTGAATCAATTCAACCAACTCTGTTTCATGCTAAAAACCAATCCAGGACAAACTATATCCACCAGACAAAACATACTTATGAAGATCTATATGTATTAAAAGTGTACAATTATCTTACATAAATCTATACGTGATCAAACGGGACAGGTTGTTCTAAAAAATATTTACGTATTTAATCGGTACCGATTGTTCTATGAAAGACATTGGCGTCGGAGATGAAGTGTTATATTTCTCATGTAACTAGATTGTATCTTGTGGTTAGGTCGAGAGGACCATTTCCATTACTGGTTTCCGTTACATCGTCTGGTTGATATTTACAGCTAGGTCAATTGCAAAATGCCGAGACCAAGGATTGAGCCCGTTTGATCTTCCATAAAAGGCAAGTACTACAACCATTCTGCCAATCGATGTAAGCTGGTGTATATAATATGAACGCTGATATATTTGTTATATCTAAGATGGTATATCTAATATGTCGGCTGGTATATCTAATATGTCGTCTGCTATATCTAATATGTCGGCTGGTATATCTAATATGTCGGCTGGTATATCTAATATGTCGGCTGGTATATCTAATATGTCGGCTGGTATATCTAATATGTCGGCTGGAATATCTAATATATTGTTGGTTGGAATGCCCAAAATGAGTAGGCTGCTCATTTGTGCGCTCTGAAACGGGCGTTAAGTGGCGGGTTGCAGTAGCTTTCTTCACATCCCGAGGGTGTTGATGAAGGTGGAAATGGTCCCCCAGGCGGTTCTGTTATGCTTGGCTTTATCTGCGTGTCATTTACTACTGCGGGGATCACATTGCAATCCCTCGTTAGCCAGGATGCCATAAAAAACAGCCAATTTCCAGAGAGGGCTACTAGAAAGCCGAGGGGAGGGTCTTGGCCAGTCTGTTTGGCCTGACCAGACATTAGTCTTCTGCCTCGTATCTAATATGTAAGCTGGCATGTCTAATATGTAAGCTGGTATGTCTAATATGTAAGCTGGTATGTCTAATATGTAAGCTGGTATGTCTAATATGTAAGCTGGTATGTCTAATATGTAATCTGGTATGTCTAATATTTAAGCTGGTATGTCTATTATGTAAGATGGTATGTCTAATATGTAAGCTGGTATGTCTAATATGTACGCTGGTATGTCTAATATGTAAGCTGGTATGTCTAATATGTAAGCTGGTATGTCTAATATGTAAGCTGGTATGTCTAATATGTACGCTGGTATGTCTAATATGTAAGCTGGTATGTCTAATATGTAAGCTGGTATGTCTAATATGTAAGCTGGTATGTCTAATATGTAAGCTGGTATGTCTAATATGTAAGTTCCTATGTCTAATATGTAAGCTGGTATGTCTAATATGAAAGCTGGTATGTCTAATATGTAAGCTGGTATGTCTAATATGTAAGCTGGTATGTCTAATATGTAAGCTGGTATGTCTAATATGTAAGCTGGTATGTCTAATATGTACGCTGGTATTTCTAATATGTAAGCTGGTATGTCTAATATGTAAGCTGGTATGTCTAATATGTAAGCTGGTATGTCTAATATGTACGCTGGTATGTCTAATATGTACGCTGGTAGGTCTAATATGTACGCTGGTATGTCTAATATGTAAGCTGGTATATCTAATTTGTAAGTTCATATATATAATATGTAAGCTGGTATGTCTAATATGTAAGCTGGTATGTCTAATATGTAAGTTCGTATGTCTAATATGTAAGCTGGTATGTTTAATATGTAAGCTGGTATGTCTAATATGTAAGCTGGTATGTCTAATATGTAAGCTGGTATGTCTTATATGTAAGCTGATATGTTTAATATGTAGGCTGGTATGTTTAATATATAAGCGGGAATGTCTAATATGTAAGCTGATATATCTAATATGTAAGCTTATATATATAATATGTAAGCTGGTATATCTAATATGTGGGCTGATGTATCGTCTGTGTGGACTGACACTCCTACTATGGGGCTGGTATTTTTTAAATATTTAGACGAACACATACTATATGTGGACAAATATGTTCAATATGTAGAATAAAAAATATAATTTGTAAGCCCCTAAAACTAATTTGTAAGCCCATAAATCTAATTTGTAAGTCCACAAATCTAATTTGTAAGCCCATAAAGCTAATTTGTAAGCCCATAAATCTAATTTGTAAGTCTAAAAATCTAAATTGTAAGCCCATAAATCTAATTTGTAAGCCGATATATCTAATTTTTAAGCCCATAAATCTAATACCAAGATCGGAAATGTACACATACATCAAATGTGTAGACACATATAAGACGTAGACCGATACATGTCGTATGTAGACATCCATATCCAATATGTAGACAGACATCAACAAGACATAGACAAAGTCTTATCTACATATATTGCAAGCCATTTATCTGGTTGTAGTCGTCCAGACATCGTGTAGATCACTGATTCCTTCCTGTACCATATTTGAAGTTGTATTTCTAAAACTTTCTTTCAAACTCAGAAAGCACATATGGATATGTGAATAAGGGTATACGCTATTATATGAGTTGTGGAGTCTTCTATATTACGTAAACATGCACATGTATAATACATCTGATCTGTGTAAACAATAGAGTGAATATACAATAAGTTGGATGTTCTTCTGCACTGCGTATGTTACGCACATAAGTAGGATGTTACACACTACATACATGTATGCGAGCAAACATGTGAAATATGTAACGTACGTGCACTCCTAAACCACTACAATAATTTCAGTCCACGAATAAATGACTGCATTCTGAAGTGAATAGTTTACCAGTTGATAGCCATGTACAAAACTGACACTTTTAGCTCAGCTTGCCTGTCCCGGCCTGTAAGTCATTGTGGCTAACTGGTCTGGATGCTCATTGGCTTAACGTGGGAATCTAGGCGCTCATGGGGGGCAAGGGATGGTGCAAGACAAGTGGATGAGCAGGATATGGTGTTGGTCTGTGTGTGCACGCGCTTGAGTGCACGTGTATGTGTACGTGTGTCCGGTTGTCTTCATCCATCCATCCATCCATTCATCTGTCTGTCTGTGTGTCTTTCTGTATGTCTGTCTTTCTGTGTGTCTTTATGTCCATCTGTGTGTTTTTATGTCGGTATGTCTATCTTTCTGTCGGTATGTCTGTCTGTCTGTCGGTCTGTCTGCCTCTCTGTCGGTCTGTCTGCCTCTCTGTCGGTCTGTCTGTCTGTGTGTCTTTCTGTCGGTCTGTCTGTATGTCAGTCGGTTTCTATATCTATCTATCTATCTATCTATCTATCTATCTATCTATCTATCTATCTATCTATCTATCTATATATCTATCTATCTATCTATCTATATATATATCTATCTATCTATATATCTATCTATCTATCTGTCTATCTGTCTATCTATCTATCTATCTATCTATCTATCTATCTATCTATCTATCTATCTATCTATCTATCTATATATCTATCTATCTATCTATCTATCTATCTATCTATCTATCTATCTATCTATCTATCCATCCATCCATCCGTCCATCCATCCTTCTATCCATCCATCCATCTATCTATCCATCTATCTATCTATCTATCTATTTATTTATCTATCGAATTATCTATCTATTTATCTATGTATATATGTATCTGTCTATGTATGTATGTCTGTCTGTCTATCCATGTGTCTATCTATATGTCTGTGTATATGTCTGTCTGTTTGCATGTCTGTCTTGTTGTCTATATGTCTGTCTACCTGTATATATATATATATATATATATATATATATATATATATATATATATATATATATATATATATATATATATATATATATATATGCCTGTTTGCTGTCTGTCTGTGCATAATAAAGATACAATTTAAAATACCAAAACACAAAATGCCAAGGATTCAAAAGTAAAAGACAGACTGGGAACACGTGGATGTTTACATAACACGGGACACTAAACATACTTCAAACATGCTACAGGCAAAGCTGTTACATACCTGGTGACACCAAACATACTTCAAACATGTTACAAAGTTGTAAAACTAGAAGCCTCAACCGTCCTGTAAACGACACAAGCCTTATGGCCTAACCTCGACCTGAAACCAATAGAGAAAGTTCATAAAAATAGTCACGAAGTTACTCTAACCCTTTACAGCGCAAATAAAACTAGGATACTAGTGGAAGAATTTGGTCAAAAGCAAGTAATGCGGGTAAAAGTAGCATTTCAAATACAATTAAGATTGAACATAAAATATGTGAAGGTTGTGGTTAAGGAGAAGAAGATAATCTACAAAAGTTGCAAAAATAAACCCAGAGCCAAAATAATAAAAATCAGTGGAATTAATAAAAATGTGAGTGGTATACTCCATGTCAGTTGTCACGGACTTAGAAGTCAGAATGCTATAACAATACCTAACTTAAGGTTGGTTGGGTATTGATCCAGCGAACTCCAGGGCTCCTATCTTTTGGCACAATGCTTTTTATGGTACCTGTAGGTGTTTTTAAGCTGTTGGCCAGTTTCTTACAAAGTTTTTTAATTGTCTGGATTCGGAGGAAGAAGCTCTTTCCTAACACTGGCAAGCGCCGGGCATTCAAAAAGATGATGTTCAACAGTTTCATAGAGATGTGTGTACAGCCGGCATTCTGGAGTATGTTCTGGTTGGATTCTGTTCAAGTGGCTGTTAAGTTGTATGTGTTGAGTGCGAAGTCGGAAAATGGTGCTTTGGTCTCTCCTTTTCAGGAAGTTGATGTTGTCTTCGAGATTTGGGATGGCCATATGTTTGTAGATTTCTCTCCCAGTCTTTCCCATTGCCCATCTATTCAGCCAGACCTCTTTGTTTGCAATCTTCAGTAGTTGTTTGACTGTCTGTAGGGTTGTTGGTGTGTATTGTTCCAAAATTTGATCCCTTTTTAGCCAGGCTGTCTGCCTTGTCCCTGTCAGGTGTGTTTTAGTGACCAATGTTCCATTGTATAACTCTTCTGACTTCATGGGTTGTAAGAAGTTGGTTGGTATCTAGGGATATTTCAGTTAAGTTTAGGCCTACAGTAACTATCATCTTCCAGAGCTAGAAGGGCAGATAATGAATCTGTATAGATTACGATGCTTTAAGCCTTTTATGGGAACGCATCAAATACAGTTCTCATTGGTATAGAGCTACTTCGAACTCTGTTATTTCTGTCTCATAATTTGAACTGCTCATCTAATTTATAACAACAATACCTAACTAATAATAACAATACCTAACTAATAATAACAATAACTTTCTTCCCAGGGGCTTTCAAGTCAAACCGGGTTTGTATTCTTTTTATTTAAATTTTTGTGTTTTATAAAGTTGTCAAAATGACATTAACTTTTCGATAAAATCTCCTGCAACTGATATGCACTTATCCAATTATTTAAGAAATACTTGAGAAGCTGCAGTGCAGTAGGACTTGGCAGTATGTCTGAATCAATCCAGGACAACCTGTTTCACTTCGTCATCAGTGCTGAAATGCTGATTTCCCAGGAAATATTGTAGGAGGTCCAAACAGGTGGAAATCGCTTGGAGTGAGGTCTGGGCTGTAAGGTGGTGGCAATACCTCCCAGCCAAGTAAATGCAGATGGGACATAGTGCGGTGGGTCTTATGAGGTCGAGCGTTATTCTGAAAGAGCAGGACGAGATCATCACTCACGGATGTACGGTCTTGTCTGAAACGTTTACACCATTCAAATGTCTTACTGCGGCTCAGAGTCTCATCCCTGTGTTGTGATTGCAGTGTTATGTAAATTCTTTGGCAAGAAAGTGCTGTCCGCCATTTTTATGTATCTGTCACGTGACTGGCTCACGGCAAGTGCACCACCTAGCAGTAATAGGACACAAGTGCACCACCTAGCAGTAATAGGACACAAGTGCACCACCTAGCAGTAATATGACAAAAGTGCACCACCTAGCAGTAATAGGACAAAAGTGCACCACCTAGCAGTAATAGGACACAAGTGCACCACCTAGCAGTAATAGGACACAAGTGCACCACCTAGCAGTAATATGACAAAAGTGCACCACCTAGCAGTAATAGGACAAAAGTGCACCACCTAGCAGTAATAGGACACAAGTGCACCACCTAGCAGTAATAGGACACAAGAGCACCACCTAGCAGTAATAGGACACAAGTGCACCACCTAGCAGTAATAGGACATAAGTGCACCACCTAGCAGTATTAGGACACAAGTGCACCACCTAGCAGTAATAGAACACAAGTGCACCACCTAGCAGTAATAGAACACAAGTGCACCACCTAGCAGTAATAGAACACAAGTGCACCACCTAGCAGTAAAAGGACACAATTGCCCGTAACTAATGAAAGTTCCAACACGCTATAACCCATTCAGGCAGAACTAGAACAAAAAGCTCGGTTTGATTTGAGCTTTCCTCTTACAATAATAATTCCTAACTTAGCACAATAATACCATTACAACTGCCCAGTGAATACCACTAACACAGCGAGGCTGCGACATGTTCGCAGTTTGGCGTGACACATTCGATTTCATATGGTTCTCTTGTCAGTAACAGGTTTACTTCTACTACGATCCCTATCCCTTGGACAGACTACACTAGTGCATAATGTGGCCTGTATCCAGGGCCGCCATGTGGAGACAGAATAGGATCTTGGTCAGCTATAGTTGGCTGACTCTCATGCAAGCAGCCAGCTATGTCGCTGGCTGCTGTCAGATGATACATTGCTTCACAGCAGAGATTTGAACAAAGCAAATTATGCAAGATGAAATATGACACTATACAGATCTGGTTCAAGATGGCGGCATTAAGGCTAGAAGCGAGAAAAGTTAGAGCACACTAAACTCATCAACACAATATGTGTACACTGTGTAGGCAGCAATATCTTAATATACCTGGTATGTCCTATGTACAATAACACTAAGAATAATCTAAGATACATACAGCAGCCATATCGATCCCTAACATCAAACAAGAAAACCCCAGGACAGAAACAGCAGCAAATTGAGAATAGAAGGAGAAATAAAGGAGGAAACATCAAGCAAATCGAAGTCAAATCAAGAGGACAAGATGGTAAACAACAAAATAAGAAATACGAACAGTCAAACAAAGAAATATAAATAAAAATGCACAGATTGAACAAACTTAATTAAGGGAAATGAAAATATTTTAAGAAAAATTGAAAAAGAACGATAAAGATTCAGGAGAGAAATGGGAAAACTGAACAGTCGGTCGACAGCAACAGCAGAAGACAGGAGTAAATTTAAAGGAAAGTTAACAAAAGTTAAGAAAACAATAACAGAAATGCCGTGTAAGTACCACAAGCAAGAAAATAACCAATCCACAATAAATAGAGATGATGCGTTCAAGAAAGAGAGGAGCAACTGGAAAAGGAGGATCAATATCTACCTTAAGAGATAACATCTCTATCTATACTGCTTGGTTTGTATGCTCTTCTGTATCGTACGCCCAAACAAGCAGAGAGACAAACAGACAGTTGGGATCTTGGACTACTGGCCAGAAGGGAGCCAGATCAGTAACACACACATCCATACACACATATCCATACACACATCCACACACACATCCACACACACACACACACTTACACATTCACACGCACACACATCTACACATACACACGTCTACGCACACACACCAACCCACCCACGTTAACATGCATCTATAGAAACATCCACACACACATCCACATACACCCACATATCAACACATTCACACACACACACACACACACTTACACATTCACACACACACATCTACACATACACACGTCTACGCATACACACCAACCCACCCACGTTAACATGCATCTATAGAAACATCCACACACACATCCACATACACCCACATATCAACACATTCACACACACAGCTACAGATACACACGTTCGCCTAAGCGCACCGATACACTCCAATTAACACACAACCTTAGACACATTCACGTACACACACATATAGACACATCCAAACACACATTTACAAATAACACCCATACATCAACAAATTCCAACATACATATTCACACATAAACACTATCTCATCAACACACAAGCCAACACATACACAAATTTACGCGCGCACACTGACTCATTCACTCACTCACAGCCCCATACATATATACATTCACACACACATCCACATACATCAAAACACATATCCACAAATTACCACACACATTATTTCACTCACACACACACCGACAAATCAACACATCAACTCATTCACCCACACACAGACCCATTCAATGGACACACACGCACATAGATACTCCAACACACATCTACACATATATACCCACACATATCCACACATCCGTTCCCCCACACACGCATCAATTTATTCACACACACACACACCTACATATAAACCGATTCATGGGCACATAGACACACACACCCACCCACACATGCACGCACATACACCCACACACACATTCGCACACACTCAAATACATTTATATGTTCACACATATCCACAAACATTCACCCACACACATGTACATACACACATTCACGCACACACACACACTTACTCCCACACACATTCGCCCCCATATCCACATACAAACATTCACAAAGATACACACATCCACACACACTCACCCACATACGCCCACAAACATTCACACACATTCACAAAACATTATTACACGTCCGTGACGCACATCTGAGATATACTCAAACATTACACGCCCGTGTCGCACATCTGATAAAACATCAAACATTACACGTCTGTATCGCACATCTGAGAAAACATCAAACATTACACTCTGGACACTTCTATTCCTGCATTAACCTAACTTAACTTAACCTAACTGAACTTAACTTAACTGAACTTAAAGTCTTTATACCGGTTTAGAAGACTTTGCAATGTGTATACAGCCAGTTTCATTTACGATGACAGACGCCTTCAGATCATTGGAGCTTGGAATACCCATAAAGTACCGCACATATGACAAGTTACTCAATCCCAGAAGAATGAATGCCTAAACCAAAGTGGCTGGTGACATAATCAGGGAACGTGTATTTTCTGACGACTGCGCTCTAATTGAGCAACTCAGAACTGAACGTGCAGGTTGGAATGGACCAGTTCTCTGCCGCATGCGAAAATTTTGGCCTGACCATAAATGCCAAAAAAACAGAGGTCATGTACTAACCAGCACCAGGCATGCCGTACACAAAACCAGAGACTACAGTCAGCGGGCAGACGTTGAATGCCGTAGACAAATTCACATATCTGGGCAGCACGCTGTCGAGATCTGTCAGCCTAGACGATGAGGTGGCAAGCAGAATAGCAAAGGCCAGCACAGCCTTTGGTCTAATGCGCTCGATGGTCTGGGCCCGTCGTGGCATCAGCGTCAAGACCAAACTCAAAGTCTACCGTGCAACCATCATTCCAACCCTACTATACGCTTGCGAAAGCTGGACTGTTAACTCTGGACATGCAAGGAGGTTAAACCACTTCCACACAGGTTGCCTGAGGCGAATATTCGTCATCCGATGGCAAGATCGTGTCACTGACATCGAGGTTCTCTCGAGGGCTAACATGCCCAGCGCCCATGCACTGCTAGAAAAAGCACGACTAGGATAGGCCGGACACCTCGTCCTTATGTCAGACGAGCGGGTCCCAAAGCAGCTTCTCTACGGCGAGCTGAGAGAGGGATGGCGAGAGAGAGGGCGTCCAAAGAAACGTTTTAAAGACGGTCTGAAGGACTCACTAAAAGATAGACATCGACACCTGGGAATATCTTGCGCAAAACAGATCTGACTGGAGAAGCGCAGTCAAATCGGGTGTAGCTGCCGGCGAAGACGACCGTGTTTTGAAAGCCCAGAGCAGACGCGAGAACCGGAAATCCCGAACAGCGGGAACACAATCCCCCTCTACAAACCTCGTGTGCCCGATATGTAGCAGATGTTTTCGTGCCCGCATTGGCCTGTTCAGCCACATGCGCACCCAACAGGGAAATCTGTGACAAGGATGATGTCGGCGGTCCTCATCGACAACGATGGACAGCTATTATTATTATAACTTGCTCTGAAAGCTATGGGCATGCTATGTATTCTTAAATGCATTAATTGTCCCTGCACCCAGTACTTTTTTGTAGTAATGTATTCCAAGCATTCACCACTCTCTGACTTACAAAAATATAGAACTATCACTGGAAGGAGCAGGCATATTTATAAATGTAGGGATATTTGGCGTAGAGAAACTTGCAGATCTATGTATAAGTTTCAGATCTGTTCAAACCAATATATCAGCTTGACAACTGTTGTAAGAGAATTTGCGAGGCGACACATCGGCTCTAAGGAATCAATCGGTTAACATTGGTGTTACTATCTTCTATCACGCTTTAATGTTCTCTCTCCGTCTCTCTCTCTCTCTCGAATATTCTTTCTGTCTAAATGTCTATCTCTCTTACTCCAGAGCACAAGTCCGCACATACACACAAGCAGTTTATTGAACACATTACCGTATGACACAGACCTCGCCAACATGAATGTCGTCTCCTCTCCAGGTAAGCTCCCTGCCTATGTACACCCAGTAGCTGTGTGTACCGGTACTAGTTTCACCGCTGAAGGCGTGTCTAGTCTGACACGTAGTGGCGCACACAATAACACGTCCTGTGCTTGGAGGGAATGACACCAACACTTCTTGTGTTGACACCGCCGGCAGTACCTGGTGGTTGAGGCAACCAATGTGGATTACCTCAGTCTGAACCGTTGGTGTGTGTTCGTCTCGAGTATCTATATGTTAATGATTAGGCAACGTTGAAATATGTCACTCATACATATAAATGAAACTGGTTGTATACCGACTCTGAAGAATCTTCTAAACCAGTATAAATACGTTCAGTTAAGTATATTAATTGTTACTCCAGTCGAAGAATGGAGACACAACTAAAGTTGGCCTTCTTATGTATTTGTAACACGTGACAAGAGATTGCGCAAATCAGGAAACAAAACAACTTACAACAAATACAATACACAAATATACCAGCTGTATGTGTGTGTGTGTTTGTATGAGTGTGAGTGTGTATGTATGTGTATGAGGTGTATGAGTGTGTGTGTATGAGTGTATGTGTATGAGTGAATTTGTGCGTGTAAGTGTGTGTATGTATGAGTGTGTGTATGTGTGTATATGCGTGTGTGTCTGTGTATGTATGAGTGTATGAGGGTGTCTATGAGTGTATGTGTGTGGAAGTTTTATAGTATGAGTTTGTGTGTGAGTGTGTGTGTGTGTAAGTGAGTGTATGCGTGTGTGTAGGAGTGCGTGTGTGTATGGGTGTGAGTGTTATATGTGGGAGCATGTAAGTGTGTGTATGTATATGTGAGTCTGTGTGTATGTGAGTATTATTGTTAATATGAGTGAGTGTATGGGTGCGTGTGTGTTTAAATATGAGTGTGTGTCTGTGTTCTTATACACACGCACACCCAGCCATGTCATTTCTAAATAATTCAAAGAGACTTTTCAAACAAACATGACGACCACGGGAAACCCTCGATTTGTAATATGATCGAAAGGTGCTAAGAAAAAGTGCACGTACAATTAGCCTAATGCTAGAGCAGTCGTTTTTCATGGCATATGTACTGTGTACGAATACCTCTATTAGTACTAGTCTACCTAGCTGTAAAATGGTACCTGTATACGACTAGAGAAGTAAAAGGTTTTGAGAAAAGGAACTGGTCAACCGACCTCATACAACTTAATTCTCCGGCAGTAGTGTAGCTGCTATGGACAAACGTCTTTTATTAATAAGAGTTTCCTGGCAGACACAGAAATAAGCACCATCATTTTGAAATTTTGTTACTGCAACTACGCACAGCCGTTTGCGTGGGAAATCTAGTCGAGACCGAATGTATATAACAACTGTAACTTGTCAAGCAGACAGTCAATCCCATGTGGAAGAAAATCAGATGGACGTGCTCAAATAAATGGACAGAAATCATACCACGAGAACGTCTGACGTACGAAGAGTCAAAACGGCTTATCAAAGCCAGATACATGACCAAATGGGAAACCGAACATACTGGTTACAACAAAAACGATGCCTATTACCAGTTGAACAGAAGAGAGCAGGTCGTTGTCTTCAGACTTCGCACTGGCCACAATAGACTGAGATACCACCTATTCAACAAATTGAAGATAGGTGGTACCGACGAATGCCCGTGCGGTACTGGCAAAATGACCACTGAACATCTACTGCAGAACTGCCCGACATACGAGGATCAGAGAGAGCAGATGTGGCCATCACCGGTGGAACTGCAAGACAAGCTCTATGGCAGTGGCGACAGCCTCAGGATGACCGCCGCTTTTTTCGAAAAAATAATGGTTACTGTCTGACTGCGTACGGAGAAGAAGAAGAAGATACTACGAGAACACATAGAACTTTGCGCAGGGCTCCTGTAAGAAGGCAGCTTCAGTGGCCATCCATTGTCTAGTTACGAATGAGACGTAGACAAGAAGAACCACGAACACCCATCTCAAGGCCAAGAGCTCTATCTCCATGCCAAGAGCTCTATTTCTTCACCAAGAGCCCCATTGCTCCGACACGAACCCCATAGCCATGCCAAGAGCTATATTTCTTCACCAAGAGCACCATCTCCATGCCAAGAGCTTTATTTCTTCACCAAGAGCAC
Organism: Ariolimax columbianus; assembly: GCA_036924085.1. NCBI lineage: Eukaryota > Metazoa > Mollusca > Gastropoda > Stylommatophora > Arionidae > Ariolimax > Ariolimax columbianus. The sequence goes on from JAVGWX010000021.1 coordinate 3,356,658, forward strand.
CATCTCCATGCTAAGAGCTCTATTTCTTCACCAAGAGCCCCATATCCATGCCAAGAGCTATATTTCTTCACCAAGAGCACCATTGCTCCGATAAGAACCCCCAATACTTGCTGAATTCCCATTTTTCGGTGAATGTTTCCATCTCCTGCCTAAAATTAAAATTTCTTTATCAAGTTCCCCATTTTTGGCTCACATTCTAATTTGTGTCAAAGCTCCCATTTCTCCACGAATGACCCTATTTCTCCTTAAAAAACTGGATTTTCCCACCAAAGACCCCATTTCTTCACCAAAAACCTGATTTTCCCACCAATGACCCTATTTCGCTACAAAGAACCGAATTTCTCCACCTATGACCCCATCTTTCCACAAAGAACCAGTTTTTTTCTACAATTGTCCCCATTCCTCCACCAAGAACCTGATTTCTCCACCAATGACCCCATTTCTACACCAAGAACCGGATTTATCGACCAATCACCCCATTTCTCCACCAATCGCCCCATTTCTCCCCCAGTCACCCCATTTCTCCACCAATGACCCCATTTCTCCAATAAGAACAGGATTTATCCACCAATCACCCCATTTCTCCACAAATGACCCCATTTCTCCACCAAAAACCGGATTTATCCACCAATCACCCCATTTCTTCACCAATCACCCCATTTCTCCACCAATCACCCCATTTCTCCACCAATCACCCAATTTCTCCCCAAATGATTCCATTTCTCGACAATTCACCCCATTTCTCCACCAAGAACCGAATTTCTCAAGCAAGAACAGAATTTCTCACACAATAACTCAATTTCTCCAGGAAGAACCGAATTTCTCCAACAATGACACAATTTCTCCATCTAGAACTATATTTCTGTAACAATAACCCAATTTCTTCATCTAGAACTATATTTCTCCAACAATGACCCAATTTCTTCATCTAGAACTATATTTCTCTAACAATGACCCAATTTCTCCATCTAGAACTATATTTCCCGAACAATGACCCAATTTCTCCATCTAGAACTATATTTCTCCATCAATGAACCAATTTGTCCTTCACGAACCGGGTTTCTCAAACAATGACCCAATTTCTCCATATATAACTATATTTCTCCAACAATGACCAGATTTCTTCTTCTAGAACTATATTTCTCTAACAATGACCCAATTTCTCTATCTAGAACTATATTTCTCCAATAATGACCCAATTTCTCCATCTAGAACTATATTTTTCCAACAATGACCCAATTTCTCCTTCAAGAACCGGGTTTCTCCAACAATGACCCAATTTCTCCATCTAGAACTATATTTCTCCAACAATGACCCGATTTCTCCATCTAGAACTAAATTTCTCCAACAATGACCCAATTTCTCCATCTAGAACTATATTTCTCCAACATTGACCCAATTTCTCCATCTAGAACTATATTTCTCCAACAATGACCCAAATTCTCCTTCAAGAACCGGGTTTCTCCAACAATGACCCAATTTCTTTAACTAGAACTATATTTCTCCAACAATGACCCAATTTCTTCATCTAAAACTATATTTCTCCAACAATGACCCAATTTCTCCTTCAAGAACCGGGTTTCTCCAACAATGACCCAATTTCTTCATCTAGAACTATATTTCTCCAACAATGACCCAATTTCTTCATCTAGAACTATATTTCTCCAACAATGACCCAATTTCTCCATCTAGAACTATATTTCTCCAACAATGACCTAATTTCTCCATCTAGAACTATTTTCCTCCAACAATGACCCAATTTCTCCATCTAGAACTATATTTCTCCAACAATGACCCAAATTCTCCTTCAAGAACCGGGTTTCTCCAACAATGAACCGATTTCTTTAACTAGAACTATATTTCTCCAACAATGACCCATTTCTTCATCTAGAACTATATTTCTCCAACAATGACCCAATTTCTCCATCTAGAACTATATTTCTCCAACAATTACCCAATTTCTCCATCTAGAACTACATTTCTCCAACAATGACCCAATTTCTCCATCTAGAACTATATTTCTCCAACAATGACCCAATTTCTCCTTCAAGAACCGGGTTTCTCCAACAATGACCCAATTTCTTCATCTAGAACTATATTTCTCCAACAATGACCCAATTTCTTCATCTAAAACTATATTTCTCCAACAATGACCCAATTTCTCCTTCAAGAACCGGGTTTCTCCAACAATGACCCAATTTCTTCATCTAGAACTATATTTCTCCAACAATGACCCAATTTCTTCATCTAAAACTAGATTTCTCCATTTCTTGGACATGCCACCTCAAATTGTGCCCCAATTCCCCATTAAGCCTGACTGCCTGCTTACTTTTTGAGCTGGATTATTTGTCAAAGTAGCGCTCGACTTTGTTGAATATTGGACCAACCTATCATAGCATTTGTTGTCTGCAACACTTCAAATGTTACAGCTTGTGAAGTTTCGGCTTCCATCACATATAACACTTCAAATGTTACCGTTTGTCAAAGCGTCTGCTTCCATCACAAATAACACTTTAAATGTTACAGCTTGTAAAATCTCGGCTTCCATCACCTATAAAACTTCAAATGTTACAGTATGTCAAAGTGTCTGCGTCCATTACCCATAACGTTTCAAATGTTACAACTTGTAAAAGTGTCTGTCTGCTTCCATCACATATAATGTTTCAAATGTTACAACTTGTTAAAGTGTCTGTCTCCTTCCATCACATTTCCAATATTAAAGGTGGTGTTTTTTCTTGTTATGAACGTGTCAATATTTTTATAATATTTGCTCCACTTCCTAGAAAGTCCCCATATTTAACCTATAACTATATCTGCGGTACCCCGGTGACATTTCAAGGACACGACAACAAACAGCGCCTAGGCCCATTATTGTGTTGATCTCTGATTCTCTGTTTTCTGTTTGTTCGTACACAGGCAGCCATTTCTCTTACGCTGATCACCAACGCAGAGATGTTGGAGTGAGCTGATCACCAACGCAGACGTGTTGGAGTGAACAGGCACTTTCACAATCCTTTCCATGTTTAGTCTTTGAAGATTCCGATGCCTGGAACACATTCGGAGGATGGATGATGGCAGAAAACCAAAATATCTTCTCTATGGAGAATTGCAGTTGGGGAAAAGGTCTTGGGGCCGGCCACTACTTCGGTACAAGGATGTTTTCAAGCGGGAGAGGAATGACGCAGGCATCGATTTGGAATCATGGGAACAGAACACCATGGATCGTGCTACATGGAGGGGTAGGATTAAGTATGGAATACAGACAAAGGAGATACTGATTGCTGAAAGGCTAAAGACTCATTGTTTGAGAAGACACGTCACACCATGCGATGCCGCAAACGGTCCTGACTTTTCTTGCAAACACTGTGGAAGAACCTTTTCTGCCCTGATTGGTCTTACGAGTCACATTCGTTTCTGTCATGGACTGTAGTTGCATACCTTTTCAAAGCACAATTACTATCGTCTGAAAAGACGGAAAGGGCAAATGATGATGGAAGATGAATAATCAATGATGAATGATAATACAAAGTATCAAACCGTAACCACCTTGACATGAATGTCTACAGTGATTCATTTAATTCATCATTTAAAATTATTTTCAATCTGAACTTGACCCTAACTTTTCCGTTCCTGCCTACACAAACCACTTGTATCATTATTGTTTTCCCTTAAAGTTGTTATACAGCGTTATTTTTTCTTCTTTCAAAAGGGACACAGCAGGATATGATTAAAGTGGACAGCTAACGTCATGCTGAGCTATCGACAAAAGAGAGCAATTAGAATGTTTTTCTTGTTTTTAGTTATAAGTGAGAACACGAAACTTAGAAGGTGTGTGCACAGAGAGAAGCTGGAAGATGGGCCTGGATTGGTAGCGTGTGGGAAGATGTGGCTCATCGGGCAGACATCTGGAGCAATTAGAGCTGTTTTATCAATAAATGTCTAGGTTTTGTCTAGGGTAACACAAATGTCGAGGTTTTATTTAGGGTGGCACAAATGTCGAGGTTTGATATGGTAGCACAAATGTCGAGGTTTGATAGGGTAGCACAAATGTCGAGGTTTGATAGGGTAGCACAAATGTCGAGGTTTGATAGGGTAGCACAAATGTCGATATTTGATAGGATAGCACAAATGTCGAGGTTTGATAGGGTAGCACAAATGTCGAGGGCTATTAGGGTAGCACAAATGTCGAGGTTTGATAGGGTAGCACAAATGTCGAGGTTTGATAGGGTAGCACAAATGTGGATTTTCTTTAATAATAATTCTAGCTTTGTCTTGAAGATACAATCAAACAATTAAACAATTGAACAATTACCCAATCAAACAGTATATCAATCAAATAATCAAACCATTTTTAAAAACTTTTTCGGGGACGGCGTGGCCTAGTGGTTAAGTGGCATGGCTCACAACCCGAAGGTGCTGGGTTCGATCCCCATCAGAGCACCGACCGTTATCTCGGGGAAGCAAACCCTTAGAAAATGCAGGAGGAAGCAGACCGTTACATAAAATGCATACTGAAGTCGGATGCACTGGGCCGACAGGCGCAAAATAAAAACCCCAGTGCAACGCACACCGCCTTGGGGATTAGAAAAATAAGGCGAACGCAAAAAAAAAAAGAAAAAGCATTTTCAATTGTTTGTGTTTCATGGATAGTGAGTGATCCAACAGAAGAAGAACTGTTTACATTTTGAAGTTTTAAAAACACTGAGGTCGCTGATTATGTCCAATGGAAGCAGCTGAGCTGGCCGAAACTGAAGTACCAAATGATGCATCTATACTTTGTGCTACTAAGTGGCGTCACTAGTACACGTTGTTGACAATTCGTGAAAGTTAGATGTGAAGAGTATCTGTTACTTTGTGTAGGTTGCTTAGGTTACTTCCCTTGGTAAAACTTATATGAGGGGATGTGGTGGTACAATTTACATGGGCCCGAAGTTCAAAGGAAAGGGGGGGGGGGGGTCTTGGAATCCTAAACATTAACTGTAACCTGTTAATACTTTTACATGTTACTGCACACACTACTACTACTATTACTACTATTACTACCAGCACCATCACTACTACTGCTACTGTTGTTGCTGCTGATGATGCTACTACTACTGCTACTGTTGTTGCTGCTGATGCTGCTACTACTACTGCTACTAAAGATACTGCTGATGCTGCTACTACTACTGCTACTGTTGTTGCTGCTGATGCTGCTACTACTACTGCTACTAAAGATACTGCTGATGCTGCTACTACTACTGCTACTGTTGTTGCTGCTGATGCTGCTACTACTACTGCTACTAAAGATACTGCTGCCACCACTACTAATGTGGCAAGAGTCATGCCCATATAGCAACATTAAAAGTGGGGTGGGTGTTAAAAGCTTCATTACTCTTGTACTAACTCTTCTCTCAGGTAGGAATATTAATGAACACTGGGAATATTAAGTACATGGACATAATTTAGACTCTTGCTGAATAAATTAGTAGTTGGTGGAGCAGACGTATTGGGGCCAGACGGGAGTTTGTTCAACATATTATTTGTCGGTTAATTTCTTGGATCTTAGCCAACGGGAACAGGGAAGGCGTGTGTTGACCACAATGTATTTGACAGACCAACATAACACATGGGTTATTAGCTGATCTGAAGCATACGCTCTGGACGGAGAGAAAGCTAGGGAACCAATGAGAATGAAACATCATATATGCCTACTTAAGAGGAACACGAGTTCAGAAGGAGAGGATTAATGCCAGAGAGCTAAGAACGTCAGCGAGGTCGACCAGTGAAACTTTTTTTCGGCTTTTTGAATTGTAAATGATATTTTCCAAATGTATTCTTACAAATGAAAAACCAAGAAAAAGACAAGAAAACACCAGAACATAAAAAATTAAGTCTGCAAATACTCAATCAACTTTGAACAAGTGCGGCTTCAAAGTAATTTCGCATTGAACTTGTCTGTAGAACCGAAGAAGAAGATACAATGGGCAGTGGTTATGTGTAATCGGGCACGGTATTCTGTTGAGGCGAAAATAGAAAACAGAATGAAACAAACACTTGGGCACATGCGGAAGTGAATTTCGAAAACGAGTGAAGCAATCGCAATGTAGACCTTGGCACTGTACAATGCGTGTTTCCATCTGAAACAGGATATACATAATTAAGTTACGGATATCACATTTAACCGTCTAAATAATTCGGAAAAGATGAGTGAAATCGAGTTTTCCCATAACACAAAGCATTTCCAAGGAGCGATGAAGAGATGCATACATAAGACCGGCTTTCCTCTAGTAAACAGAAAAAAGCATTATATTACTTTCAAGGTAAATTTTTTCTTCGCATGCCAGTTAGTAGTCTTAGGTCTATCCCTTCTTCCTCTGCATGCGATCTAGTTTCTGTCCAAGCCAGTTAGTAGTCTCAGGCCTATCCCTTCTTCCTCTGCATGCGATCTAGTTTCTGTCCATTCCAGTTAGTAGTCTCAAATCTATCCCTTCTTCCTCTGCATGCGACCTAGTTTCTGCTCAAGGCTGACATTCTAACTGGAGGGGGGGAAGAAACTCTCACACATAATCCCAAACATGAAATAGTAATCAGTCGTAGCGAATGTTCCCTAGCCTGACGGGAATAAGAATGTCGCCTGATGTCTGGTACAGGAGTTGGAACTATCTTAGAATCGCCAATCAAAGCTGAACTTTTGAAATGTAGAATCTGTAAAGCAAATCATTGATGATTTACTCTTATTGGGAAAGTCTGATCCTTTCGAAAAGTGTCACACCAACAAAACCTGCAAAGTTATGGACTAAGCAGGGGACGGCGTGGCCTAGTGGTTAAGTGACACGGCTCACAACCAGAAAGTATTGGGTTCGATCCCCATCACAGCACCGGCCGTTACCCCGGGGAAGCAAACCCTTAGAAAATGCAGGAGGAAGCAGTACCTTACATAAAATGCATGCGGAAGTCGGATGCACTGGGCTGACAGGCGCAAAATAAAAACCACAGTGCAATGCACACCGCCTTGCGGATTAGAGAAATAAGACGAAAAGAAATGGACTAAGCCTAGATAACGGTTTTTACTTTTAGAATACCCAACTTTTAAATGATGATTGTGTCTTCTATCTTCTTTCTGTTATGCATTTATTACTTTTTGTCTTCGGCGTTCGTCCTCATTGTCCAATCCCTGACAAAGAGCTGTGCATGTAGCATGGTGTTGTCTAGACAACGGAATGCGTTATGTTGAAGCTTACAGCATAACATTTTTTACAGCATTTGTTAGTACCGGGTTATCCTTTCTTCTTCGATCCCTTCTCCTTAGCCAGTCTGCTCTCCCTTCTCCTTAGTCAGTCTGCTCTCCCTTCTCCTTAGCCAGTCTGCTCTCGTTTCTCCTTAGCCAGTCTGCTCTTCCTTCTTCTTATCCTATCTGCTCTCCCTTCTCCTTATCATATCTGCTCTCCCTTCTCCTTAGCCACTCTGCTCTCCCTTCTCCTTAGCCACTTTGCTCTCCCTTCTCCTTAGACAGTCTGCTCTCCCTTCTCCTTAGTCAGTCTGCTCTCCCTTCTCCTTAGCCAGTCTGCTCTCGTTTCTCCTTAGCCAGTCTGCTCTCCCTTCTCCTTAGCCAGTCTGCTCTCCCTTCTCCTTAGCCAGTCTGCTCTCCCTTCTCCTTAGCCTGTATGTTCTGTTACAGCCTGTCATCCAGGATTCCCGCGTGGAGGTGTAGAAGGGTCTTGGCAGCTCTGGTTCCCAGGCCCTGATGTTATCAGTCAGCTATGGTTCGATAACCACTGCAGCTCATGCGCTGTTCAGCATCTTCATCCCTGATCTGCGTTTCAATATGAAAGGATGTCTCGGGGTGAGTTATATCTCCTCATCCCGGTTGTAGCATGCAAGATAAACGTAAGGTAGTCCCATAGCAGACGCTGCGGGTGTATGTGTTTGCGTGGTTATGAGTGCGGGTGTATGTCTTTGCGTGGTTATGTGTGCGGGTGTATGTGTTTGCGTGTTTATGTGTGCGGGTGTGTATGTGTTTGCGTGGTTATGCGTACGGAGGTGTATGTGTTTGCGTAGTTATAAGTGCAGGTGTATGTGTTTGCGTGTTTATGCGTGCGGATGTGTTTGCGTGGTTATGAGTGCGGGTGTATGTGTTTGCGTGTTTATGTGTGCGAGTGTGTATGTGTTTGTGTGGTTATGTGTGTGGGTGTGTATGTGTTTGCGTGGTTATGTGTGCGGGTGTGTATGTGTTTGCGTGGTTATGCGTGCGGGTGTGTATGTGTTTGCGTGGTTAGATATGCATGCGTGTGTGTGTTTGCGTAGTTTGGTGTGCGTGCGTGTGTGTGTTTGCGTGGTTAGATGGGCGAGTGTGTGTGTTTCCGTGTTTATGTGTGTGAGGGTGTGTTTGCGTGTTTCTGTGTGTGTGTGTGTGTGTGTGTGGTTACGTGTGCGTGTTAGCTGCCATACAGGAAGCTAAACATGCCCATACACATTATTATGTATGCAAAGATAACATGTTCACTAAGTCGAACGGTTTGCTCTATTATATGTTAGCTTGGTCGTTTTGTAGGTCAATGTTCTCTGCTTTTGCATATTAAATGCCCACATTTTGTTGTTGGTTCCTATATCAAACGTGATTGACTGGCTTTCTGCTTTGTTTCTCAGATGTCATGAATCAGTCGAAGTTCAAAATTCACACACAGACGTACAGAAATATAGACACATACAAGCGCAGACACACACACACACACACACAAACACATACATACACATACACCTAAAGATACACACAGACAGCATAAATAGACATACTCAAAAGCACATATTGAGCTGAAATACAAGCTTGCAGACAGATATAGACGCGCAGGTTATCACATCTGCAAACAGACACATACATAGGTACACACATACACTCGGTAACATAAACAGACACGAGCATACAAAACAAACAAAGGCAAACAGACATACACTCAGACACGAATAGACATACACATAAACAGACATACACGCACACAGACACGCTGACAGAGGCAGACAAACACACTATACACGAAAGGACACACGCACAGACACACATATGTACACACACAGAGCAGAGAGATACATATTCAAGCAGACAAAAACACATGCACCATCACAGACACATACATACACACATACTCACATGCAAAAGACACATGGACACACATACAACCAGCAAAACACCCATACACATGCACATACAAATTCACACACACATACATATACAGACACATACATACACAGACACATCCACACACAGACAGACACACGCAGAGCGACATACAACTGACAATAACGTATACACACATACACAAACACACACAAATACCAACACAAACGCACACAAATACTCACCCACAGAAACACACACACACACATACACAAACACATACAAATACAAACACAAATAGACACAAGTACTCACCCACAGAAACACACACACACAAACATACACAAACACACACAAACACCAACACAAACGTACACCAATACCAACACAAACGCACACAAATACTCACTCACAGAAACACACACACACATACACAAACACACACGAATACCAACACAAACGCACACAAATACTCACCCACAGAAACACACACACACACACATTCACAAACACACACAAATACCAACACAAACGCACACAAATACTCACCCACAGAAACACACACACACACACACATACACAAACACACACAAATACCAACACAAACGCACACAAATACTCAGCCACAGAAACACACACACACACATACACAAACACACACAAATACCAACACAAACGCACACAAATACTCACCCACAGAAACACACACATACACAAACACACACAAATACCAACACAAACGCACACAAATACTCCCCCACAGAAACACACACACACAGGCTACAATAAGAGCCATTATTATAATCTCCTTCCCCAAAACTCAACTTAACTTCTTTATTCTGGCTTCGAACGCTCTGCAGATTCTGTATACATCCAAATTATTTCATTCCACCGATACTAAAAATAACTGCGCATCCAATGTATTTTTAAATCATTAAATGACACTGCCTCCACATTATCATGTCGCAATGCATTCCAAACATTCATCACAAGTGTTGAGGTCAGCCAGGTATTTTTATGGGGCTGTGGAATAATTGTTGCTGGTTCCAACATACAGCGCACAGTGTGCAGCGAATGTTTAATTTCACCCTTTTAGTAAACACATAGGCCCTTGCTGTTGTTCCAACTCGTGTCACAATTAACTTGTGTCACAAACAAAGAACTCGTGTCACAAAGAACTCGTGTCACAAAGAACTCGTGTCACAAACAACTCGTGTCACAAACAAAGAACTCGTGTCACAAAGAACTCGTGTCACAAACAACTCGTGTCACAAACAAGCAACTCGTGTCACAAACAAACAAGTCGTGTCACCAAAAACTCGTGTCACAAACAACTCGTGCCACAAACAAACAACTCGTGTCACAAACAACTCGTGTCACAAACAACTCATGTCACAAACAACTCATGTCACAAACAAACAACTCGTGCCAAAAACAACTCGTGTCACAAACAAGCAACTCGTGTCACAAAAAACCCACTCGTGTCACCAAAAATTCGTGTCACAAACAAATAACTCGTGTCACAAACAACTCGTGTCACAAATAACTCGTGTCACAAAAAACTCGTGTCACAAACAGCTCGTGTCACAAACAACTCATGTCACAAACAACTCGTGTCACAAACAGCTCGTGTCACAAACAACTCGTGCCCCAAGACACACAATCTCGGACAAGTACGATCAACAGAAACTGTCGACTTCACTAATGGACGATTTGCACAACGTCACTGTAGCTATGACAACCAGTAGACAGTAAACAAATCAAACATTGTCTCGTGATCTCCGACAGGGCTAACTATTATTGGGGGATATCAAGTTCCTATCAGTAGGCGTTGACAACTACCCAGTGTCATGAAGCCCAACTTTCTTTGTGGTACAGGTTCCGTAGTAATGAGCGACACGCAGATGAAGCCAAGCATAGAACAACGGCCTGTATGAGCCACCTTCATCAGCAGGCTCGGCATGTAAGGATAGCTACTGCAACCGGCCATTTAGCGAGTTCTTCAGGGAGCACTAGAGAGCAATTTAATTCAACAACAACAACAACACACCAACAACAACTCAACAACAACAACACAACAACAGCCCTGCTTGTGGCGATGGCTTTCCTTACACCCACAAAGTATTTCTAGTTGTAATTGAAATTTTGGTTAGCGTGTGCATGTGTGTGTGTGGATTTACTGGTGAATACGTGCGTGAATTTGTGTGTGGATGTGTGTACGGGTGCACTTGTGAATGAGTGTGTGAATTTGTGTGTGGATGTGTGTACTGGTGCACTTGTGAATGAGTGCACGGGGTCACTTGTGAATACGTGCGTGAATATGTGTGTGGATGTGTGTACGGGGGCACTTGTGAATACGTGCGTGAATTTGTGTGTGGATGTGTGTACGGGTGCACTTGTGAATGAGTGTGTGAATTTGTGTGTGGATGTGTGAACTGGTGCACTTGTAAATGAGTGTGTGAATTTGTGTGTGGATGTGTACGGGTGCACTTGTGAATGAGTGTGTGAATTTGTGTGTGGATGTGTGTACGGATGCACTTGTGAATACGTGCGTGAATTTGTGTGTGGATGTGTGTACGAGTGCAGTTGTGAATAAGTGTGTGAATTTGTGTGTCGATGTGTGTACGGGTGCACTTGTGAATAAGTGTGTGAATTTGTGTGTGAATTTGTGTGTGGATGTGTGTACGGGTGCACTTGTGAATGAGTGTGTGAATTTGTGTGTGGATGTGTGTACGGGTGCACTTGTGAAAAAGTGTGTGAATTTGTGTGTGGATGTGTGTACGGGTGCACTTGTGAATACGTGCGTGAAATTGTGTGTGGATGTGTGCGTGGTTAATCCTGTGGGTGTGGATAAGTAGATGTGTGAATGGATGAGAGCGTGCATGTGTTTGTGGATGAGAATTTGGATATGTGTTGACCAGTGTGTGATGAATGGGTGAATGAGTGGGTCGATGCGCGTGTGAATGCGTGGATGCGTTTGTTTGGGATATGTAAATTGTGTTTAATGGTGTTGTTATCCCATAGCATGCTCTTGGCAGCCCAATGGCTTTCTTATATAGATAGAGGTCTTCTTCAGTTGTTTCGCTGCAGTTTGTTGTCAATTGTAGGTAGTACTTGTAAGAATCTTTTCCTTTGTGTCCGCAAGCTGCTAGCAATCAGTGAGTAGAAGTCGAGCTGTTTCATCAGGATGAGAGCAATGTCTGCACAAGGGCATGCCCTGGGGATTGATGTTTAACAGTTATATATCCAAATAGTCAGGATAAGGGTGTCATAATCTGGATGACAACGGTTCAAACTAAGATAATGACTTAGGCTTTGTTGTATTGGAGATAGAACTGAAACCTAGTAAACATGACTTCCTGAAAGTGACTACTTGAAAGGTGATCCTATGCTATGTAGGGACTGAAATGAAGGTCAGATGTAACAGACTTGGGCCAACCAATGGAATGGATGTAAGGTGTAACAGACTTGGGCCAACCAATGAAATGGATGTAAGGTGTAACAGACTTTGGCCAACCAATGAAATTGATGTAAGGTGTAACAGACTTGGACCAACCAATGAAATGGATGTAAGATGTAACAGACTTGGACCAACCAATGAAATGGATGTAAGGTGTAACAGACTTGGACCAACCAATGAAATGGATGTAAGGTGTAACAGACTTGGACCAACCAGTGAAATGGATGTAAAGTATAACAGACTTGGGTCAACTAGTGAAATGGATGTAAGGTGTAACGAACTTAGACCAACCAGTCAAATGTAGGTCCTATGTAACGGACTTGGGCAACCAGTCAAATGGAGGTCCTATATAACGAACTTAGACCAACCTGTCAAATGGAGGTCATATTTAACGAGCTTAGACCAACCAGTCAAATGGAGGTCCTATATAATGAACTTAGACCAACCAGTCAAATGAAGGTCCTATAAAACGAACTTAGACCAACCAGTCAAATGGAGGTCCTATTTAACGAATAGACAACCAGTCAAATGGAGGTCCTATTTAACGAACAGACAACCAGTCAAATGGAGGTCCTATTTAACGAACGTAGACCAACCAGTCTAATGGAGGTCCTATTTAACGAATAGACAACCAGTCAAATGGAGGTCCTATTTAACGAACTTAGACCAACCAGTCAAATGGAGGTCCTATTTAACGAACTTAGGCCAACCAGTCAAATGGAGGTCCTATTTAACGAACTTAGGCTAACCAGTCAAATGGAGGTCCTATTTAACGAACTTAGGGCAACCAGTCAAATGGAGGTCCTATTTAACACACTTGGACCAACCAACAACCTTTAAGCCTAAACAGATTTGAAACATTTCCGGTTTCAGTTCATTATGCGGTATTATATTTGAATCTGAATAAATGTGGCCTTACTAGTCACAAACGGAGCTTGAGTTGGAGTGTCGGCAGACACACCTTTAATCAAATAAAATGCAGTACATGGGACTTCACTGTTGAGTGGCGGAGTGTATAACAAAGCGTACGTTGACTCTGATTTTAAAAGTCACAGATAAGTCATCTCCCACTCGAGGACATGTGAAGTGGGTCGATGGTTTCAGGAAATGTGCGTCACTCTGGTCGTTAGTGTATCTGTGTGCGTGCATCTGTGTGTGTGTGTATGTGAGTACAAGCTGAATCGTAGTATGTGTGTATGTCTATGTGTATGTATGTGCGTGTTTGCTCGAGGGCCTGAGTGGTTATCGCATTCCAGGGAATGTTCCCTACAGTGATGGTCAAAGGTCAGCTGCCAGTCTATTAGACCTCGGTCGGCGACAAATGCGTTTTGAAAATTAACCGCAATTTGCGGTCAAGATGGGTCCCGTGACAACAACTGCCGACGGGGATGAAGGTAACTCTTCATGGACTAAGCCGCAACCTATGTGAGGTTGAGTGGCCAATTCCCTTCCCTGCTGTTTATTCCTTCCCTAACATACGTCAGGTACCCATTTACAGCTGGGTCGACTGGAAGAGCGACCTCACCAGGAACGAGCCACGCCCGGTTTTGTTTCCGTCCGTTCGAGATTTCGAACATTGACGCGCTGTAATCCCAGTCTTCGCAGACCAGCTCACTGTCGACTGTCCTAACAAAAAGTGTATAATTGTTATCCTTACCTTGTAACTGTCATAAGAGCGGTTATGCTTGCATTTTAAAAAATATTAAAGCACATTCAAGATTTTTGTTCTAATAGCAAGAATCAATGAATTGGAACTGATCCCTACTAAAATCGCTATATCCTTGCTGGTCAATAGCACTGAGAAGTTTGGGAAACATTGATGTAAGACAGGACAGAGACCAGAGACGTTCGGGAGACATTGATGTAAGACATAGACCAGATAAGCTTGGGAGACATTGATGCAAGACAGCGACCAGAGAAGTTCGGGAGACATTGATATCAGACAGAGACCAGAGAAGTTCGGGAGACATTGATGTACGATAGAGAGCAGAGAAGTTTCCGAGACATTGATTTAAGACATACCCAGACAGATACCAGAGACGTTTGGGAGACATTGATGTAAGACAGAGAGCAGAGAAGTTTGTGAGACATTGATGTAAGACATACATAGAAAGAGACCAGAGAAGATTGCGAGACATTGATGTAAGACATACATAGACAGAGACCAGAGACGTTTGAGAGACATTGATGTAAGACAGAGACCAGAGAAGTTTGGATGACATTGATGTAAGACAGATCAGAGAAGTTTGGGAGACATATATGTAAGACAGAGACAAGAGAAGTTTGGGAGACATTGATGTAAGACAGATCAGAGAAGTTTGGGAGACATGGATGTAAGACAGAGACAAGAGAAGTTTGGGAGACATTGATGTAAGACAGAGTCCAGAGAAGTTCGGGAGACATTGATGTAAGACAGAGACCAGAGAAGTTCGGGAGACATTGATGTAAGACAGAGACCAGAGAAGTTTGGGAGATATTGGTGTAAGACATAGACAAGAGACGATTGGGAGACATTGGTGTAAGACAGAGCCCAGAGAAGTTTGGGATACATTGATGTAAGACAGATCAGAGAAGTTTGGGAGACATGGATGTAAGACAGAGACAAGAGAAGTTTGGGAGACATTGATGTAAGACAGATCAGAGAAGTTTGGGAGACATGGATGTAAGACAGATCAGAGAAGTTTGTGAGACATGGATGTAAGACAGAGACAAGAGAAGTTTGGAAGACATTGATGTAAGACAGAGTCCAGAGAAGTTCGGGAGACATTGATGTAAGACAGAGTCCAGAGAAGTTCGGGAGACATTGATGTAAGACAGAGACCAGAGAAGTTCGGGAGACATTGATGTAAGACATGGGTAGACAGAGAACAGGATATTTTCTGCTCCAATCAGTGCGGTCATTTGTAGATGTCCATTTTGGAGATAATTTTTTCAATAACATGTTATATGAGCACGGTGCATGCACCGTCACATACAAAGACTACACACACACACATACTACCACTGATTGCCAAAGCTGACAGTACTCGGGTACAGGCTTTCTGCGAGGATCCAGCTGCAGTAGTCCACAATGATTAATTTGGGGTGAAACGAAAACAAAATACATAGATACACATAGACACACAGACACACAGATCCACATACACACATATACACAGACACACATACACACAGACACACATACACACAGCCCCACATACACACAGACACACAGACACACAGATCCACATACACACATACACACAGACACACAGACACACATACACACAGACACACATACACACATACACACATACACGGACATACAGACAAACATACACACATACACAAAGACACACAAACACACAGACACACATACACACGGACACACATACACACGGACACACATACACACGGACACACATACACACGGACACACATACACACAGCCCCATATACACACGGACACACAGACACACATACACACAGACACACAAACACACATACACACAGAACCGCATACACACAGACACACAGACACACATACACACGGACCTACATACACACGGACACACATACACACGGACACTCAGACACACAGACCCACATACACACGGACACACAGAAACACATACACACATACACACAGCCCCACATACACACGGACACACAGACACACATACACACATACACACAGACCCACATACACACGGACACACATACACACGGACACACATACACACAGACACACGGACACACATACACACAGACACACATCCATACATACACAAAGACACACATACACACGGACACACATATACACGGACACACGGACACTCAGACACACAGACCCACATACACACGGACACACAGAAACACATACACACATACACACAGCCCCACATACACACGGACACACAGAAACAAATACACACATACACACAGCCCCACATACACACGGACACACAGACACACATACACACATACACACAGACCCACATACACACGGACACACATACACATGGACACACATACACACAGACACACGGACACACATACACACAGACACACATCCATACATACACAAAGACACACATACACACGGACACACATATACACAGACACACGGACACACAGCCACACAGACACACGGACACACATACACATGGACACACGGACACACAGCCACACAGACACACGGACACACAGCCACACAGACACACGGACACACAGCCACACAGACACACGGACACACGGACACACGGACACACAGCCACACAGACACACGGACACACAGACACACATACACACAACCACACATACACACAGACACACATACACATGGACACACGGACACACAGCCACACATACACACAGCCACACATACACACATACACACTGCCACACGGACACACAGCCACATATACACACAGCCACACATACACACAGACACACATACACACGGACACACAGCCACACATACACACAGTCACACATACACACGGACACACGGACACACAGCCACCCATACACACGGACACAGACACACATACACAAAGCCACACAGACACACACACACACAGCCACACATACACACGGACACACAGACACACATACACACGGACACACAGCCACACATACACACAGACACATAGACACACAGCCACACATACACACAGCCACACATACACACATACACACATACACACAGCCACACATACACACAGCCACACATACACACAGCCACACATACACACAGACACACATACACACATTATCAGATATCAATATATATATATCAGACAATCTTTTTATCACATCATCCTCGGTATCAGACCGGCAAGTGTGTCGTATGTGAGGACTCCGTTATTTTAGGACGTGGTATGTCAGGTCGTATGTGAGGACGGGGTATGTGAGGACGTGGTATGTCAGGTCGTATGTGAGGACGGGGTATGTGAGGACGTGGTATGTCAGGTCGGATGTGAGGACGGGGTATGTGAGGACGTGGTATGTCAGGTCGTATGTGAGTACGCCAACACTATTCTGTCTGTGTGCCCATACTTTGCAATGCTGTACCACTGCGGACCTGGGACTTTGGTCACCCCATCTCGCCATGGCCTAAGTGGGCGACCCCGTGGATGTGTACAGGCACTGGTCCACTAAAACCTTATTGTACGTGTACATCTGTTGTCAGGCATGTTACCTACATACCAGTGATGCTACAAAAACGTCCAGAAACAAAGTGTCGTGTCCCGTTTCTTAGTTTAAAGGTTAAGGGTTAGGGGTTAAAAGCGAGGGGTCGACTTCATCGCCACGGGTCGCCCCATATGGCTCCGTCTCTCTCCGCAGGAATGGATCCCACCTGTCGAGAGCTCGTAAAAAGCACCAACTTCGCAGCTCCAGCGATGAACCCAGGGATCTCCAGCGATGAACCCAGGGATCTCCAGCGATGAACACAGGGATCTTCAGCGATAAACCCAGGGATCTCCAGCGATGAACCCAGGGATCTCCAGCGATGAACACAGGGATCTCCAGCGATGAACTCAAGGAATATGCCGATAAATTGCCTTTATGAACCGACCATCGAAGCCCGAATTCGAACCACGACCGTCTGAAAACAAGGCAAACGTGTGTGCGTGTGTGCGTCCGTGCGTGCAAGCTTCTATGCGTTTGTGTATGTGTGTGTCTGTCTGTCTATATGTATATATGTATGCATGTATGTATGTATGTGTGTATGTATGAATATATGTATATGTGTATGAATGTATGTATGTATGTATGAATGTGTGTATGTATGTCTGTATGTATGTATAAGCAGAGATATTGGTATGTACTCTTTGCCTGTAAGGTCTATTATGCCATTACCTGTCAAACAAATGTGACTATGATTGTTTATTGTCACATTCCTAATGACGATTGTACGTTGAATTTGCGTTACGTTTTCTGTAACCGTAGAACGACTATGTTCTGATCTAAGATGTGAGAGATATAGCCGCTTTACTAATATCTTCCGTTGGCAATTAGCTCCTGGGGACTACAGGCGAGCTATAGTTCTGGGGGCGGGTGGGGTCGGGGTGGGAGGAGGGGTCACTCATCAAGTAGCATGCCCTTTGCAGAACGTCGCTCTCAAAACAGCTGATCTGAAAGACTCTCTTACTTCTAGCCAGAACGTCGCTCTCACAACAGCCGATCTGAAAGACTCGACCTATAGCCAGAACGTCGCTCTCACAACAGCCGATCTGAAAGATTCCAACTCTAGCCAGAACGTCGCTCTCACAACAGCCGATCTGTAAGACCCTCAATCTTTAGCCAGAACGTCGCTCTCACAACAGCCAATCTGAAAGACTCGACCTCTAGCCAGAACGTCGCTCTCACAACAGCCGATCTGAAAGACTCGACCTCTAGCCAGAACGTCGCTCTCACAACAGCCGATCGGAAAGACTCGACCTCTAGCCAGAACGTCGCTCTCACAACAGACAATCTGTGAGACTCTCAATCTTTAGCCAGAACGTCGCTCTCACAACAGCCGATCTGAAAGATTCGACTTCTAGCCAGAACGTCGCTCTCACAACAGCCGATCTGAAAGACTCGACCTCTAGCCAGTTTCTTTCAGACGGGCTGTGATCGGAGCGACGTTCTACAAGGGTCATGCGACAGGATGATGATGATGATGATGATACACACACACACACACATACACACACCCACACGAAGCGGAAAAGGGTGGGGGGTCGGGGGAGGTCAAGAGACTGTCGGAAAAGGGGACGGGGACATGTGAGTGTGGGAAAGTATTCCTTATATTATTTGTGCTTAGTTCTGTACCGTCTCAACTTTACGCTACAATTACATTCACAAGAAATAGCAAAACGGCAACTGCATCTTTCAGGAAAGGCAAAGCTCCGATTGATCATTTCTGTTATTCATAGAAATGTCAACTTCCGTGATTCTCAAGTACTTTTCTAAGAAATGTAAGATTGTGTCCTTGGCCAGTGAAGCTTCACCCGCCGTGACCAGGCGTGATGGACTTGCTTGTATCACACACTTCTTGTCTGTAGAAAACAGTGTTGATGTAGAAGGCGGAGTTTTTAGGAAAATATTGTACATCAACCGCTAATTATTATGGGATTTCCAGTGTTTAATGTGTCAACACTGAATAAATGGGAACAATTACATGTTAATGCCACACACAAATAGACACACACTCTCTCTCTCTCTCTTTCTCTCTGTCTCTCTCTCGCTCTAGGGGGGCAAAAAGAGAGAGATGCATGTATGTGTGTATATATATGTATGTATGTATACATGTATGTATGTATATATGTATGTATGCATGCCTACATGCGTGGTTGCCTGTATGTATGTCTATCTGCCAGCCTATCTGTCCTTCCTTCCGTCTCCCTGTTTGTATGTCTGTCAGTCTGGCTGTCTGTCTGTCCTGTCTGTCTGTTCTGTCTGTCTGTCTGTCTCTCTGCCTGTCCTGTCTGTATGTTCTGACTGACTGTCTGTCTGTATGTTCTGACTATCTGGCTGTCTGTCCCTCTGCCTGTCCTGTCAGTATATTCTAAATGTCTGTATGTTCTGACTGTCTGGCTGCCTGTCTCTCTGCCTGTCTTGTGTGTATATTCTGACTGTTTATCTGGCTGTATGTTCTGACTGTCTGTCTGTCTCTTGGCCTGTTACGTCTGTATGTTCTGACTGTCTGTCTATCTCTCTGCCTGTCACGTCTGTATGTTCTGACTGTCTGTCTATCTCTCTGCCTGCCCTGTCTGAATGTTCTGACTGTCTCTCTGTCTGCCTGTCCTGTCTGTATGTTCTAACTGTCTCACTGTCTGTCTCTCCTCCTGTCATGTCTGTATGTTCTGTCTGTCTGTCTCTCTTTCTGGTCTGTCTGTACATTCTGACTGTCTCTCTATATATCTCTCTGTCTGGTCTGTCTGTCTCTCCTCCTGTCCTGTTTGTCTGTCTGTCTGTCTGTCTCTCTGCCTGTCCTGTCTGTCTCTCATCCTGTCCTGTCTGTCTGTATGTCTGCCTGTCCTGTCTGTCTGTCTGTCTCTCCTCCTGTCCTGTCTGTCTGTCTCTCTGCCTGTCACCAGACTGGTACCTGCCAGACGCCTTAATGACGTCAGCATTACACCCCTTCTTCGGCAGATCGTTTCAAAGAATGTTTTTTAAAGATTTTCATTTCTGGATTCTATTGGAGCAGACACGGCTCTTTCAACCACAGATCCTGGTATTTAAGTTACACCACAGCGTATTGGCCTGTGTATGGATGCGTGTATATATGTTTCGAAGTTTTTCTGCGTGTTCCACTGTCCTAGTTTTGGAGTACAGTTGTTTTGTCAAACCTTTCGTTACGTGGAGCAGTGGTCATACAGAGACAACTCCCCGACATGGCCAATCAAACCGAACACACACTTTGGGACGGCGTTGAATGGTTCAGTGAGTGGTCACACAATCTGAAGGTACTGGATTCGCTCCCCAATCACAGCACCGGCTGTTACCCAGGGGAAGCAAACCTTAAGAAAATGCAAGATGAAGCAGACCTTTACATTAAAGTCGTAATCACTGTGCCGGTAGGTGCAAAATAAAAACATAGTGCAACGCACAACGCCTTGTGAAATAGAGAAATAAGGCGAACGCAAGAAACAACAACAAACAAACAGAAACTGAAAACGAACTGATTTGAATCGAGACCTGGTACAATTGGAACCCGAGCTTGCACTGGATTGACACCCCCACACCACGTGCTGCCCCCGTCCTGGTAGATCTCCTGCCATCTCGCAGTCATGAACACTGTCAATGATTAGCCGGTTTCGTGTATTCTCGTGTGTCTACTCTAGTGAAGTTTATGCTTGGGATTCCCAGCCTGGTGTTTACTCTAGCTCTCATCTTCGTCCTGTCTGATGTAGTAGCCATCAGCTCGGTAGACTTTTTGTAATATGACGTGTATCATGATTACTCTAGAAACAACTTACAAGATTACATGTCGTAATCCAGAGTTTCCCTCACTTTGCGCAGTGGACATTGGGCATGCTTGAACTGTCCACATTTTACAAGGTTAGTGATTGATGGCACTGGATCATACACTGAACTTGGCTTGGCTTCGTTCGTTCTCAAACTCCCGCTACCAAGCCCTGAAAAGGGCTTTGCAAGTAGCAGAATGTAGTCCAGAGAACGAAATGCTTTGTGTCGTAGTTTACAGCTTGACTGTGATATTTTCACCGGTCGGTCCGACACATTCGACTTCAGCAGATATTTTTTGAGTACCCAAGTTAGCCGTTCCTCGACTATTCAACAAGGGTATGCAATCGATAAAATTAATGCAAAATCAAGAGTTATTTCCCATTGACAAATTTCGTTAGAGAGCTGCAACCTAATCTGCATACAAAATGTCAGAAAATTTGCAAACTGTAATTGAGGTCTACAATACAAGGACAAACTCGGCACAAGTCTGGGACCTAAGGACAAATAGTAAAGTTCCTTCTCAGTCCTAGCCAGAACTTGTTATCCCAAGGTTAAAGGTTAAAACGGTGGGCTCGAATTCATCGCCGCCTGTCTCTCCATTTCGAATTCGAACCCCGACCGCCTGAACACGAGCACAGCCATATAATCGGACAGCACAGCTGTGCTAGAAGAATGCGAACAAGGTTCACAAGAAGAGGTGATTCAACTTCAAAATAAAAGTCACGAATCTGGATTAGACATTGATTAGTCCCGAGAAATCAAAGACTTTCATCATTAGAAAAGTAAACAAGAAATATGTTCGACAAATTAAAAAAAGACGGTCAACGACAAAAACAAGAGAAGAACTTCAATTATCTTAGAAACTTCATAACAAAACGTGATAGATGTCAAATGATAACCATGAAGATAATACGAATTACCAAATCTGTTTCACCAATATGAGCCCTGTATTGATATCCAAATAGGTGACAAAGATTACAAATGATAGGGATCAGCTGTTTCGTATTTTCGCCGTCACTGTATCCCAGGCATTAGTTGGGAAACAAAGCAACAGCTGATAAACAGTATATTTATGCCGACTCTGTGCTACCAGTGTCAAAGACCGTCTTTGTCCAGGGCGCGTGAGAGCAGCATTTCGACTTGTGAAATTAAGTGTTTGATGAAGGCTATCGGTGTTACCAGGAGAGACAGAAGGCGGAACGACGACATTTGAAGTATGGTCGGCACTACGTCTTGTGCCGAATGCATTTTCAGGCAGAAAATAAGTTGGTTTGGTCATCTCATGAGAATGCACCCTCATCATCTTCCATTGAGGGCTTACAACGCTAGTAGATAAAGTTCCAGGCCAAGAGGACGGCCGCGAGGGAGGTGGATAGATGACAAGAGAGTAATTGTGAAGCGACATAAACTCACATTGACCGACGCAACGCACTTGGCGCAGCATAGACGACTTAAACTCCACACGACGTTTAACAGCACAAGTGGAAAGAAAACTAACTAACTAACCGTTACTGCATTGCATAGAAACACGAACAGTGACAAAACAGTTGAAGAAAAGAACTGATGCCTTTGGAATGTGAGTGTATAGAAGAATGGGATCATTTTGTGTGGAGAACAGAAAACAAAAGAGACGTTTTGGGGAAGTTTGGAGTTCAGAGTCAACCGATCAACGAAATTACAAAAAGATAGTTTGAATGTTTTTATCACATCAACATACATGGATAACACTTTGATCAAAACAAAAGTGGAAGGAAGGAGCGCAGATGTGCCGGAGCTAAACAACGCTGAAAATGGGTGGATAACCTAAACAGATAGACGGGGAAAGAGCTGGCAGATTGTGTCATCGGGGCAAAAGAGTGAGCACGTTGGAGATCCCCTGCAGGTCACCTTTGTGGATATGGCACTTGAACTAAATTGTATACTTCCTGTCCGACTGCTTAGTTAGTTTCACAGAGTATATACACAGATCCTTCCTCGCTGGCAGGTCCGCTGGGGTCTTTGTGTGACAAGGACAGCACCACACATAGTCTATACACAGAACCTCCATTACTGCATTCTTTATCATGTGTACTTAAATAGTGGCCCGCCGGGCTCTTTGTGTATGACAAGGACAAGAACACCACAATTCAGAGCATGTCGTAACAAGGGGCTAACTGTGTGACATGGCATAACACCGGTCATGTGGGTTGTTAAGTGCAGCATAAATGTCGTCTAACAGGCTGCTGGTCTAATTTTCTCTAGTGTTTGAGTCTATTAAGATGGTCTCGCACATCGGTTAACCACCTTCGTAGCGGAGAAATAAGTTGCTCGAGCCTAGTCCACTAAACAGGACATCCTCATGCCGGCTACACCCAACTCACGTCAGAACTTGGACATGCACATTGGAGTGTGTCCCTGGAGTGTGTCCCTGGAGTGTGTCCCTGTAATGTTGTCCCTGTAATGTGTCCCTGTCATGTTGTCCCTGTCATGTGTCCCTGTCATGTGTCCCTGTCATGTTGCCCCTGTAATGTGTCCCTTTAATGTGCCCCTGTAATGTGCCCCCTGTAATGTGTCCCTGTAATGTGTCCCTGTAATGTGTCCCTGTAATGTGTCCCTGTAATGTTGCCCCTGTAATGTGCCCCCTGTAATGTGTCCCTGTCATGTGTCCCTATAATGTGTCCCTGTCATGTGTCCCTGTCATGTGTCCCTTGAATGTGTCCCTGGAGTGTGTCCCTGTAATGTGTCCCTGGAGTGTGTCCCTGTAATGTGTCCCTGTAATGTGTCCCTGTAATGTGCCCCCTGTAATGTGCCCCCTGTAATGTGTCCCTGTAATGTGTCCCTGTAATGTGTCCCTGTAATGTGTCCCTGTCATGTTGCCCCTGTAATGTGTCCCTGTCATGTGTCCCTGTCATGTTACCCCTGTAATGTACCCCTGTAATGTGCCCCTGTAATGTGCCGCTGTAATATGCCCATGTAATGTGCCCATGTAATGTGCCCCCTGTAATTTGCCCCCTGTAATGTACCCCTGTAATGTACCCTTGTAATGTGCCCCTGTAATGTGCCCCTGTAATATACCCCTGTAATGTACCCCTGTAATGTGCCCCTGTAATGTGCCCCTGTCATGTGCCCCTGTAATGTGCCCCTGTCATATGCCCCTGTAATGTGCCCCTGTAATGTGCCCCTGTAATATGCCCCTGTAATGTGCCCCTGTAATGTGCCCCCTGTAATATGCCCCCTGTAATGTGAACCCCTTACATCGCAGGCAAGCCTCTATGACATTTAGCATCAACGATAATCCGACACGTTAACTTCCCCGAATGATACTGTCTCCATTAGCTCCCCTAAGAGATGCAGTAATTCTTGCTTCCTGCGCTTTCAAACTGGAAGTTCTTGCCGCAAATGTCCAACTCTGCTAAGTAAGGAACTTGTCACCCACTCAGACAGAGAAACCTCTACCTGATGTCTGACCTCGCCAACCCAGATCTATACTTGCAAACATCTTTCAGCTGATTCTCTCGATCTGTCACGCCATGGCCAAGTCGATCAGACCGGCTACACATATGTACCAGTACTGTCGCTGCAGTTTGAAAATGGAATACATATACATTTACTATACACATACTATCTGTAACTATACACATACTATCTGTAACTATACACATTATATCTGTAACTATACACATAATATATGTAGCTTTGCACATTATACATGTAGCTATACATATACTATCTGTAACTATACGCATTCTACCTGTAACTGTGTTGTTCGTCCATGGTAATCGATGAAGCCCCCTTTGTCAGCATTCAGTGTCCGCATGAGACTGTCAGCATTCAGTGTCCGCGTGAGACTATCAGCATTCACTGTCCGCATGAGACTGTCCGCATTCACTGTCCGCATGAGACTGTCAGCATTCACTGTCCGCATGAGACTGTCAGCATTCAGTGTCCGCATGAGTTTGTCAGCATTCACTGCCCGCATGAGTTTGTCAGCATTCACTGCCCGCATGAGTTTGTCAGCATTCACTGTCCGCATGAGACTGTCAGCATTCACTGTCCGCATGAGTTTTTCAGCATTCACTGTCCGCATGAGTTTGTCAGCATTCACTTTTCGCATGAGTTCAATAATGGCTAAAGAAGCAAATCTGAGCCCATAATTGTCTGTTGTTCTTTGTAGAGGGAAATTGGGCACATCCTTCAACCGGGGTTAAAGTAGAGTAGATGTGACTTGCGGAGCGATAGACTCTGTAAAGCTTCACTTATTCTTGCTACCTGAATACTCTCAGCAGTAGTGCTGTGTCAGTCTGGGCCATTGTGTCCCAGTCAACATGGTTAATACAGCACTGGATCAGTGATCTCTTAAGTGTGTCCTTGTACCCTGCCTGGTGTCCAATGCCATTTTGGAGTTCACAAATAGCAGCTTATTTGGGAGGCGTTGATCCGACATGTGTACCACGTGACCAGCACATCTGAGCTGTCATGTATGTTTTGCCTGACCCTGTCTAACATGTCTGATCAATATGTTTTGTCTAACCCTAACATGTCCGATCAATATGTTTTGTCTAACCCTAACATGTCCGATCAATATGTTTTGTCTAACCCTAACATGTCCGATCAATATGTTTTGTCTAACCCTAACATGTCCGATCAATATGTTTTGTCTAACCCTGACATGTCCGATCAATATGTTTTCTCTAATCCTAATATGTCCAATCAATATGTTTTACCTGACCCTGTCTAACATGTCTGATCAATATGTTTTGTCTAACCCTAACATATCCGATCAGTATGTTTTGTCTAACCCTAATATGTCCAATCAATATGTTTTACCTGACCCTGTCTAACATGTCTGATCAATATGTTTTGTCTAACCCTAACATCTCCGACCAGTATGTTTTGCCTGACCCTGACTTACATGTCCGACCAGTATGTTTTGCCTGACCCTGACTAACATGTCCGACCAGTATGTTTTGCCTGACCCTGACTTACATATCCGAGCAGTATGTTTTGTCTGACGCTGACTTACATATCCAATCAGGATGTTTTGCCTAACCAGACGTTAATCTCCTACCCTCACATCACTAACTGTAACTATGCAAATAACATATGTATCTCCTGCCATTACTCGACACACTCACACGAACACACTTATTCACAGACCACACTACGTGCACACTCACACCATCTCTCACCCCATTTGTCCTCTTATCTCGTCAGTACACAGGTATTACCCCCTACAGAACAGTCCTAAACCTCACACAACAATATTCCTTGCAATTTGACTAGATGAGATCTCAGTTTTTCCCGTGGACAAAATGATATTAGCATGAGGTGTAATGGACATTAGTTACCTGTTGTAGTCAGGGTTGGACATATTCAAATTACCTACAGCAGTAAAACGGCAAGATTTGAACATAGGAATATAAATGTATGCACAATATTTTCAGGTATACAAAGATCGTGTCACAAACGTAGAAATACGTCAGAGTTGAAGACGCTATTGGTCCTTTTGAAGATCTGTTCACAACTATCAAAAGACGAAAGATGGCCTGGTGAAGGCACGTCGCGAGGTCCAATGGAATTACCAACTCGATACTCTTTGGTTCCGTACCGGGACAGAGAGGGCGAGGACGTCCAAGGAAGATATGGGTGGACAACATCACTGAGTGGTCAGGCCTTCGTCCCGGTGAGATACGTCAGGCGGCGACAGACAGAGAGAGTTGGCGTGGGATTTTTATGTCTCCATGTGTGCCCCAACGACCTGATGGTTTAAGGGATGAACTGAACTGAGTATCAATGTAGAGCTACTCTAATATTTTATTTAGATACGTGCAAGTTCGTGTTTGTTGTCTTGACAAAACAAGGCTGCGACATCAACTATCACAAGATTACTATCCTTGACTGTCCTCTTCCGCCTATTTATTAATCTCGGTTGTCCTATGGACATCTCTTTCTATGTCACTAACACCATTAACTTTCTTCTTCTTTCTTTTGTCGTCTCACTTTCTACCGGGTTGTAGCCCAGTGTCAGACATATTAATTCGTTTCATTCCTGCATTTAACATTTTGTTTTGTATGTGAAGAGCCTGGTTTGCTTTTTTATGTAACTGTTAAAACATGGCGACAGAAGACGCTAAACTGAAGTTCTTACCTCGACACCTTCAGATAACACAACCAGCAAGTTCTCAAAAATCTAAGCGTCGAGTCACTGTAGAAGATGAAAATGCAGGTGATGAAGAGTCTGATCGTAGAAGTGTATTTGACCGTTTGGGACCAGGTGGTTCACAGAGGAATGAGGTAAGTGAGAAGTTAAGATTTTTATGACACTAGTGACACTATCATACAGTGAGACAGTGAGTGAGTGACTATCAGTATCACATTATCACACTATCAGTCTATCTACTAATACTACTATCTAGTAAGTAGTAGTATCTATACTAAATAAGTATTATTAGTATAAACTATAGTATATATATTGAGTATTGACACAGTACACACACTGAACTGGTGAACTCTGTTCTGACTGAAGGCTGAAGCCAGTGAAGGAAGAGGCAAAGCCGAAGGGTGTACTACAATTACATCTAACTTAACTTAACTTAACGTCTTTATACTGGTTTAGAAGACTCTGCAGAGTCTGTATACAACCAGTTCCATTTACAACACCTTCCTCTAGAAGCTGTACGCATCCAATCTGTTCTTAAATGCATTGACCGTCCCAGCCTCCACCACCTCACTTGGCAATGCATTCCAAGCATTCTGGCAATGCATTCCAAGCATTCTGGCAATGCATTCCAAACAAACATCAATACAATATAAATTACAATGATAACAATTAATAACACAGTAGTCTACAACACTCAACATCAACAGGCAATCATATATTGAGTCATTTATTTGATTTATGTTGTGATAATACATAATTATTATAATTAAAAGTAGTAAAAGTAAACACTAAACTCTGGTCTAAACTAAAATCGTGCAGTAAACACGACATAAAAGATACCTGCCCACGACTTCTAACGACACGAGCAAGTGGGTAGAAGATGATGTTGACAATATCAATAGTAAACACTACACAGTCACATGATAGATATTTATTCTATTCTACAAAACACAATTGAATGAACGCCGTGCACTGATCATCATTTGCCAACTAAACGGAATGTAGCTTTTTAAACTTAAGCGACTTGTTTACATAATTACATGTGTTCAGGAATAATCACTATCAGCTGAACTTAGAACTAGAAGTTAGATACTAAGATAGGTACTTCCTAAGGTACTTACACTTATGACTTAACTTGTCTTGTCGTAAGTAAAATCTTCTAAATATTTTCGGAACATCAAAATTGATAACTGTCTCTTCTCTCTCTTTCGTATTCTATCACTCAGGGGGGCATAGGCCATCAACCAACCCTCACCATGCAGCTCTGTCCTGTGCAATATTTTCTACTTCCTTTCACATTTTTTCTGTTTTCTTTACTCCCGTCTTCCACCTCCAGATCTCGTATCTATGTATTCCTTGGTCTGCCTATGCCTCTCCTTTCCTGAGGGCTCCACGATAGGGATTGCCTGGTAATACTGGCCTGGGGCTTTCATAATGTATGACCCATCCATCTCCACTTTCTTCCTAAGATTTCCTGTTCAATTCACCTTGTCCGGATCTCTTCTACAGTCTATCGTTTGTAACTTTGTCAAACCATTTTATACAAGAATCTTTCTCAGGCATCTGTTGATAAAACCCTGCAATCTCCTGTCATTGCCTTTGGTCATCATCCAGGCATCTGTTGATAAAACCCTGCAATCTCCTGTCATTGCCTTTGGTCATCATCCAGGCTTCCTCTCATACAGCAGAACTGGCTTCACATTTGAATTAAAAATCCTTATTTTTGTCTTCCTTCTTAATTCCTTGGAGATCCATATGGATTTCAACATTCCGAATGTGCAACTCTTGCATTTTGTATCCTTGTTTTTATATCCTCGTCTGCTCCTCCTTCCTTGTTGATTATACTTCTAAGGTATGTAAATACCTCTACCTCTTCCAGTGGCGTTCCTCTCAGCCTGATTGGTTCTAGGACACACCCCTTAATTTCAGCGTCTCGAACACAAACATTTAAAAGCTGGGATTCTAAGACACATACTAAATACTAATAATTACCACACACAACATTAATAACATCTATCAATTAACTAAAAACAAATGATTTATTAGGTGGTATGTTAATTGTTATACACAACTTCACTGAAATGTTGATGTCTGCTTTAATATCATTATCCAATAAGACTTTGTCCTCTCAGTCATCAAGAGCTTTGCACAATAGTAATATAATAATAATACAGTAATTTCTCCAACAGCAAACATTTGTTTCACTAATGTTATATTTTCACCCTGCCACTCCATTTCTATGTTCTTTTCTGTTTAATGTGACTACTTTTTAAGTGAATACTTTTTTACCACATTTTGAACGGCTATAAAAGATAAAAACTTAAATAGTGCTACAATATAACGGCTAAAAAGAGATCAAACTTAAATTGTGCTACAATATAATGGCTATAAAAGATCAAAACTTAAATATACTGCGGGAATGGTGTAAGCTAGTGGTTAAGTGGCACGGCTCACAACCGGAAGGTGCTGGTTCAATCCCCATCACAGCACCGGCCGTTACCCCGGGGAAGCAAACCCTTATAAAATGCAGGAGGAAGCAGACCTTTACATTAAATGCATGCTGAAGTCAGAAGCATTGGGCCGACAGGCGCAAAATAAAAACCGCAGTGCAACGCACACTGCCTTGGTGATTAGAGAAATAAGGCGAACACAAAAAAAAAAATGAAACTGCAAGATAACGACTATTAAAGATCAATACTTGAATGATGCTAAAATATTATAAAAAGATAAACACAGCAAGTTCTACAATCAAATGTGAACAAGCGTTAGGCACAGAGAATGCTGCCTGAAGTCCAGTCTACCCGATTGAGACAGATGTGTTAACAGATACAGCAGGCAATGATAAGGAGCCTGTAGTTTTCTATTGTTTGAAAATGGCAATCTTGAACCTAGTTGAAGAAGGGTGGAAGTAACTGAAACATGTCTGTCCTATTGCATTCCTTGAAATGTCTAGTTCATGTTTGCTTTGTTCTTTCTTGATGCCAACACCTTGACAGCTCTTCCTAATTTTGGTTCTCTTTCTCAGAAGCAGAAGCCATGCTTTGAGTTCCAGGAGCATGGGAAATGTCCATTTGGTAAAAGCTGCATATACAGTCATACTGTAAAGGAGAGAAACAAAAGGTTTGGATTTCTGTCAGTTTGACAATTTGTAGTTGCAGTGCTGTTTATATATAATGACAAAGACACACTGCAAGCCTCACTGAAGAACTGTGGCATTAATCCTGATAATTTGGGAGAATATTGCTGCTGACGTAGCAAAGTCTCTGCAGACAAGGAAGCTGAACGGACACTAGCGACATGAGACGAGTTGCCTCCGTCTGAATGTCAGACTTGGTTTCTCTGCCATCAGTATGGCACACGCTTTCAGCAGGCTCGAATTGGTTTGATCAGCCACCTATGAATCCACTCTAGGATTGACAGATGACAATGTTGTCCTCTTCTGAAACGATTGACAAACAACAGATATATATATATATATGTACAAAGTAGATCATGTATTGACAAGTACCAAAATGTGAAAATAAAGGGGACAAGTAAATTTGACTGTTTGCTGAAATGTATTATTTAGAGATCATTTGGTCGACTGAGCAGTAAATCTTGTTGAGTTATTCACAGCTAGCTGCACTATTTTAGCTTAATCTCTAGTTATAGTGTTTACTAGAAAATGCCGAGGTATATAAATTCTTGTGGGCACTTGGCATTTAGTCAGTCAAACAGTTACATTTCAATCGATTATTAATAGTTAACATTAACAACTTTTAAATTTCTATTTTGTTATTTGAGTGTTGTTAAAATATAGCTATGAGAATTTAATAACTATCAAATTCAAATTTGTGGATAAGTGCAAAAAGACATGTTTACAGTAAAATTGTTCGCACTCTCAATGAAAATTGGACTGGTTGATGCGTCTTTGTAGAAACTGATGGAATGCTCATTTATTTAATATGTCATATCTGTTGTCAGGGAATTTAGTTTGAAAAGACATGACACACAAAACATGCAGCCAGGTTCACCAGTCTCTGGAATTAATCAGCTACATACAGATAAATTGAACGTTCTAAAATAAAATACAAAAGAACACTAAACCAAATAACAAGAGACAGCTGGAAAAACAAAACAGAAAGCCTCAATTTAGATAAAGAAGGGAACAAACTATGGAAGTCAGTCAGAACCATGAATGACGAAACTCCATCAAACAAACATATTACCATCAAGCAGGGCGACAACACGCTTACTGGAAAAAAAAGCAGTAAACGCCTTTATAGAACATTATGCCAGAGCAAACAACATTGATATCCCTACAGATAGGCATTAGTGAAGAACAAAAGAGCCACGACAACATCAATATGGCACCAGAGGAGCACATGATGGCAAAACTAACAATGAATGAAATGGAAGAGGCCATGAGAACTTTAAAGAAAAAGAAATTGCCCGATAAAGATGGGGTAACAAACGAAATGCTGATGGGGCTGGGCCAAACAGCAAAGAGGAAGTTACTATCAGTCCTGAACCAAAGCTGGAAAAGGGGAATTGTACCGCAGGCATGGAAAGATGCTGTAATTATACCAGTACCAAAGAAAGAGAAAGATAGAGCAGATTGAAATGGATACAGGCCTATCAGTCTACTGAGCTGTGTAGGCAAACTGATGGAGCGTATGATAAACACTAGACTGATGTGACATCTGGAAGAAAAACATACTAATTCCACAGCAAGCAGGCTTTAGACAGCACAGATCCACTGAGGATCAGATCACTCTCATAGCCCAGGAAATAGAGGATGCTTACCAGGAGAAAAAGCATACAGTAGCGGTTTGGGTGGATTTAGAGAAGGCATTTGACAAGGTGTGGAAAGAGGCACTTAAAGTCAAGCTACGAAGAAGTGAAGTTTGTGGGAAAATGTACAGATGGATCAGTCACTATCTCGAAAACAGAAGAGCCAGAGTTCAAGTACAAGGGCAGATGAGCAAAAAGGTGACACTTGAGCAGGGAGTACCCCAAGGATGAGTACTGTCACCCACACTTTTCCTGGTGTATATGAACAACATCACAGAGAATATACCAAGAAGAGTCCACAGCTCCATGTTTGCAGACAATCTGGCTATGTGGATCTCTGAAAAAAATCTCACTATAGCAAGAAATCGGATGCAGCAGGCCCTAACATCGCTGGAGGAGTGGGCGAACTCATGGCTGGTCAAAATAAATGAGGAAAAAAACAACATGTATGATATTATCGCTTTCAAACAAACCCCATAACACCAAAATAAGTCTTAACGGCAAATATCTGCGACCAAACGATAACCCAAACTACCTGGTAGTCACATTTGATCTGCGCATGACATGGAAAAGTCAGATCGAGAGAAACCAAATGAGAGCCAGACAAAGAATGGCGATCATGAAGAAACTTGCTGGCGCAAGCTGGGGAGCAGACGAAAGTATACTAAAGAAACTGTACACTGGAAGAGTGAGACCAGTTCTCGAGAATGGCATTGTGGTATGGACAACAGCAGCAAAGGTGAACTTTGACAAAATTAGCAAACTTCAAAACCAAGCCATGAGCGTTATAACAGGAAGCCTGAAGTCAACGCCAATTGTAGAACTTGAAAAGATTACGGCTCAGCAATCCATGACCGACAGAAGAGACTGCTGAGCCCAGCAGCAAGCAGAGAAACTCAGAAGACTGACAGACCACCCAATGCACCAGAGACTAAATAGATTTGGAAATGGGAAACTAAAGCGGAGAAACTTTGCAGAAATAGCCAAAGCAAAGATGAACGAAGACCCTATAAACACATTAACAACACCAAAGTCCATCCCTACTGTACGCAAACCTACCTGGAAGCAGCATATATTTCCGGAGGTGGCAGAAAATATACCAGGTATTGGAACCCTCAGGTACATAACGAAAAACTACCCAAGCATGGACTGGACCCATGCATACACCGACGGTTCTGTAACAAACACAACACAAGATGTTGGCGCAGAGGTGTTCCTGAGCCTACAAAATGGTAGAAAAATAACACTGTCAGTGGCAACTGGAAAATACTCAAGCAATTTCAGAGCAGAGGCACTGAGGGCTGCAGCAGAAGCAATGCCGACAGGCAAAAGAAATGAAAGCCAGATAGTCTTGTTTACAGATGCCCTGGCCGTAGTCACAGCACTAAAAAGCCAGAAAAATACTGAACTTAATGATTTAAGAGCAGTACTCTGTCAACTATGCCAGCAGAATGCACCAAAAAGAGTAGTCGTACAGTGGGTTCCATCGCATTGTAACATTCAAGGCAACGAAGAGGCAGACAGACTAGCAGAAGAAGGTGCAAGACTACCACAACCAGACTCTAGTGTGACCTACGAAGAGTCCAAAAGGCTTATTAGAGCCAGATACATGGCCAAATGGGAAACAGAACATACTGGCTACACAAAAAATGATGCCTATTACCAATTGAACAGAAAAGAGCAGGTCGTGGTCTTCAGAATCCGCACAGGCCATAACAGACTGAGGTACCACTTATTCAATAATCTGAAGATAGGTGGCACTGACGAATGCAATTGTGGTACCGGAAAAATTACCGCTGAACATCTGCTGCAAAACTGCCCGAAATACGAGGACCAGAGAAAGCACATGTGGCCATCACCAGTGGCAACACTAGACAAGCTCTATGGCAGTGTCGACAGCCTCAGGATGGCCGCTGCTTTTTTCAAAAAATTACAGGTTGACGTCTGACAGAGTACGACGAAGAAGAAGAACGTTCTAAAAAATCATTGACATCCGTACATTCAGTTTTTATGAAAGTATCAGATGTGAAAGATAGTTGTTCCACAAATAGGTGTGTCAAAGATAGTTCTAAGAATGATGTCACCTTCTACAGCAGCAGGGATGGAAACAAAAGCCCAGACAATCTTCGCTTGACATTTAAAGGTGACAAGGATAAAGATAACAAAGTGCGATCACAGGTAGTGGTTCGGAAAACAGGTGGAGACAGTGTTGATGACACTGGGGATGAGTCTGATAGTTGGTCTATTGATAGTAAGTATTTTGTGTGAATCTGCTTGTAATCTATTGATTGTAAGTATAATGTGTGAATCTGAGAGTGTGTCTATTGATTGTAAGTATTATATGGGAATCTGAGAGTGTGTCTATTGATTGTAAGTATTATATGGGAATCTTAGAGTGTCTATTGATAGTAAGTATTTTGTGTGAATCTGCTAGTTATCAATTGATTGTAAGTATAATGTGTGAATCTGAGAGTGTGTCAGTTGAAAGAATAACTAACATGCCACTAAAGATTAATGGCCAGATAATAGAAGTGCAAAGTTAAACATATCTGTGAAGTAACATTGACAAAGACAGACATAACGGTGAAACACACGAAGATGTTAGTTCATGATTGACAAGGTAAGATTTGTTTTCAACTCTCCGTGTCTAATATGGAATTGTGCAGCATTCTCTGTGGAAAAAAAGAGTAGTCTATTTAGCACGAATGTAAAGCCAACCCTGTTATATGGCTCAGAAGTATGTGTGTGACTAGGGTATCACATCTACACTGCAGACCTTCATTGATAGTCTTCGCTGCATACTCCAAATTAGATGATCAGAAGGAGTGGAAAGCTCCAAATTAGATGGTCAGAAGGAGTGGAAAGGAGCATAGCAGCAACCAATCCAGTAGGAAATTGGAGAGTGAAAGTGGAGTTGGATAGTACACACTCTCAGAGAGAAGCCGGACAGTATTACCAGATATGAGCTGGATTGAAACACAGACGGAAAGAGATTGGTGGGAAGGTACAGAACATCTTGCGAAGAATGGTTGACAAGGAAGCCAGTGTAGTGGAGGTTTCGTGGGTGGAAGTTTTCACCCATTAAATGTATTGTTGTTTATTTGTTTGGTCAAAGTTTTTACTCGTTATATTTTTTTCTGTTTATTGTATTTGTTTGGTCAAAGTTTTCAATCTATTTGTTTAGTCTTTCAACCAATACCTTGTTTGATGTTGCACTTTTTTCTTCTAGGTTTTACTTTGTTGCAATTTTGTTGTTAGCTCAGCCCATGCTTGTTTCATCTGTTCACCATATATGTAGTTCATATCCCTCTTAGATAGAACACTTTCCAACTCATGTGTTTTGTACATTTTGCCATTTAAGACCAGTTGAATGGGGAGTTGGTTGAAAAAACAAGTGATCGAAATTCAGTTACATTTTAATTAACATATGTTTACCAACTTTTTGACATTAAAGATCTTCATCATCAGCTGAACCAGTAAAAACATA
The DNA here is from genome assembly GCA_036924085.1 of Ariolimax columbianus. Lineage (NCBI taxonomy): Eukaryota > Metazoa > Mollusca > Gastropoda > Stylommatophora > Arionidae > Ariolimax > Ariolimax columbianus. The sequence goes on from JAVGWX010000021.1 coordinate 3,392,551, forward strand.
GAAATAACTAAATAGTTTATTAAGACATTTTGGTCAGTATGTGTTATCATCATTACTCTGTTGTGGTAAAACATGAACAGTCAACAATTTTGGTCAGTATGTGTTATGAGTACTCAACATTACTCTGTTGTGTTAAAACATGGACAGCCAACAAGCATTCCAATAGAGAAGAACTGAAGCTTTTAAATTGTGTAAATATATAAACAAAATGGGGTGTTTCTCGTGGAAAGAAATTCAACAACTAGGGAGGTATTGGAGAAATGTGAGCTTGAATGTCCTCAATGAGTAGCATTACTCTTCTGTGTGCCCTAAAAAGGACGTTAAGAGGCGGGTTGTCGTAGCTTTCCTCGCATCCAGAGCGTGCTGATGAAGGTGGACCGGGGTTCTCCAGGTGGTTATGATATGCTTGGCTTCATCTGCGTGTCGCTCACTACTATGGAGATCACGTCGATCCCGCACCTTGTTAGCCAGGCTGCCATGAAAATAGCCAGTTTCCAGGAAGGGCTTGGAGGAAGCCAAAGTGAGGATCTTGTCCAGTACGTTTTACCTGAACCTGACTAACATGTCTGATCAGTATATTTTGCCTCCTCAGACATTAGTCTTCCTTCCAAAGTTTGAGGTAAATAGAGAATTCCTGAACGAATTCAAAGCCAGGCAATCAAAACATATTGGTCTTATATTGCTGAAAACTGCTAGAAAAAAAGGTCGAGCAAAGTTACCAAAGGAAAAGAACACTATACGAAGAAGGATAACATCAAAAGATGGAAGGTCTGTAAATAATTTCACCATCGAGATAAATGACAGAGGACATCTGACATCCATTGTAGCTTCCCTTCAAGGTAAACATGGCAGTGGCTGATCTGAAGGGCATGGCGTAGTTATCTTGGCCAATAAGAAAGCTTCTTGAACAAGACCCCAAATATCAAAAAGAATAGAGCAGTAAACAATTGTTTCTCACTGGGATTGACAGAAAAGGAATATGTGGGTGGTTAGCCTTCTACTGTTTCTACGAGGCATGTTCAGATGAAACCGGACCTAACTGCAACAAGTGAACATACGTACAATGCACATGGTGATGTTATTTCAGGTGTAAACAGCGCATACCAACTGTCAAGTTTGCAAAATTTCATTAATTTTGATGATGGCATCTTCGTTTTCAACAATATACGTCTGACCTGGTCTCTGAAGATCTTGTGTTAAGAAGATCTTTCGTGTCCTTCTTTAAACATCGTTGTCCAGTTCTTCACCATTGTCTTCGACACTTTTGTCACCAAACACTGCCTGTATTCTGAGATGAATATCAACTGGTCAACATCTTTCAGCTGTTAAAAACCAAATCATCGCTCGCTGATCAACTCTGGACAGATTCCGTATCACACCCGCCATGTTTTCAATGGTCTGCCGAGGAAACTATGAGTCGGAGGATAATGACATTTTGCAAACTTGATGGTTGGTATGTGTTCGTTGTACCGGAAGGGACGTCATCATGCGCATCGTGGAAAAATATTGTTTCACTGTGGACTCCTGTGTTGAGGCTTATGAGAACAACAGTCAGAAAAACAAAGTAATGGCTCGGGGAGCGCACCAGGATAGAAATAAAATAATACCTGCATTACAACCACACAGTCTTTCTCAGGGGAAAAACCAGAAAACAACTGACAAATCACAACAAAAAACAAGACATGATGTAAAATGGGGAAAATACCACTGCCACACTGAACATGTTTTAAAAGGCAGCTAACAGTGCTGTCCAACCCTTCTAGAGTAGAAGATTACACAACTCATGTTCGTGCTCCCTCTGCCATCCATACAAGCGATCATTCTTGTGAGTTTGAAATAAATCAGTAGAAGCAACACTCCGAGAGGAATGAATAAAGTAATGAGTTATGTTTTCTAAGGGACTAGAAGAATGAGTGACACATTTTCTTGTTGGGACGTATACCTTCTTGTTGTGACTTATACCTTTTTTGTTGTGACTTATACCCTCTTACTGTGATATATACCTTCTTGCTGTGACATATACCGTCTTGCTGTGATGTATACCTTCTGTGCTTGTGCATCTGCTTCTGTTATTCCGTATTGCCATTTTAACTTAACAGTCTTGATTAACGATTATTTGTTTGTGACCTGCAGATTTAAAACAGAAGCGGCAGGAGATACAAAGAGCGCTGATAGCACTAGAGGCAGGAGAGGAGCCTGCAGCTGAACACAAGAAGGTTAGTTATGTTGTCCAGAGGTAGAGGTGGTCCCAAAGCAATTTAGCTGAAATTATAATGGCAATTCAATTATCTATGACGTGCATTATTCATAATAAAAATATAAATTAGTATGAAGCGTCTTTTTTTTTTTCTTTCTTTTCTGCGTTCACCTCATTTCTCTTTTTCTTAAGGCGGTATGAGTTGCACTACGGTTTATATTTTGCGCCTGTCGGTCCAGTGCATCCGACTTTGGCATGGAATTTGTTTAAGGGTCTGCTTCCTCCTGCATTTTATAAGGGTTTGCTTCCCTGGGGTAGTGGTCAGTGCTGTGGTGGGGATTGAACCGAGGACTATTGGGTTGTGAGCAGTGTCACTTAACCACTAGCCCAGCCCCCCAGAATAACACTTAAATTTTATTCTTGTAAGAAACTCACCGCATTTGTTGATTATTTACATCATCCATCAATAGCTTTACCAGATTTACTTTCTTGTTTTTCCCAGTCAGTCTAAATCACAATCCAGATGCCTGATCAAATAGTATTTCTCATCTTGGGAAGTCATAATTATATCTCCAGAATGCTGCGAGGAAGCAGAAGTGAGGGTCTTGGCCAGAATATTTTGCCTGACCCTGACTAACATGTCTGATCAGAATGTTGTGCCTGACCCTGACTAACATGTCTGATCAGAATGTTGTGCCTGACCCTGACTAACATGTCTGATCAGAATGTTGTGCCTGACCCTGACTAACATGTCTGATCAGAATGTTGTGCCTGACCCTGACTAACATGTCTGATCAGAATGTAATGCCTGACCCTGACTAACATGTCTGATCAGAATGTTGTGCCTGACCAGACGTTAGTCTTCCTCCACTAAAAACAACTGGTGCAAATTGGCTTGTATGTAATCTACTTGGCAATATGTCTGTCTATAAAATATTGTATCTGAAGTAGTGGTTCTTGTTTAATAAATTACCTGTCCTTGTTCATGTATTGCAGTCAGGATCGTCGGAGTTGGATAGCAGCCCTGAGAGACCTCCCAAGAAGAAGAAGGACAAGACCAGGTGATAATGATTGTTAGTCTTTGTTGTTGAATGTATGAGGTTGCTGTTTGCTGAGACGGTCCTCCAGGGGGTTGTGGTATGCTTGACATCATCTTTGTGACACTCACTTCAGCAGAGATCACGTCAATCCACATCTCGTCAGCCAAAGGGCTTGTACACAGTCTGTTTACAGGGAAGAGACATTGTGGTCTTGTTCAGTAAATGGTGCCTGACTGGATGTGTCTCATTTCCCCTGGATGTGTAATGTGCCTGGCTCTGATGCAAGTGACTTGTATGAATGTATAATGTAAGGTAGGAAGTAAAGGTATCATCTCTTGCTCCTCGGATGGTCGATTCGAGCAGGGGAATAGATAATTACTTACTTTCCGTGTCCAAGCACCACGTTATACAGCATGCATCCAGTATTCAACGACATGCATTGTCTCGTCATTTGTCTCCAGCATGTCGCACCTATTGCCTGTTTCGTGGAGGTTGAGGCAGTTCATCAGGTGGTCTGGGTCCTTTATTGCACCTTCTCTGCTCAGCATGTGTTGCACTTTTCGCTGGTACAATCTTTGTTGCTTACTCATTGTGAAGTGTCATCATCCAACTGGTGGTTGTAGATTGATTTAGAAATGCTTCCCTTATCCGTATTTGTATCCTCACAATGGATACTTCTGAAGCCAGGATACAATATCCATCTTTGCCATGACAACTTGGCTGGGACAGAACATGCACACAGGTCCCTAAAAGTTTGAGGTTAGAAATAGTTGTTAATTTGATTCTTAAGAAAAAAGAGAGAACAAGAAGAACAACAAATAAAATATTACATGACTGGTACACAGGGAGGAAAGTACAACCTTGCAAGTATTTTGTACATGACTGGTACACAGGGAGGAAAGTACAACCTTGCAAGTATTTTGTACAAAGTGACCAAAGACAGTTTGTTCATGGGGTTAGAAACTGCATCATCTTAAATTAATTACTAGAGAAACTACGGTTGCAAGATCACTCATACATACTTTAATACAGGCTTCCTGTTAGGAGATAACTGCAGCCATGGCCTTATGATTCATTTGTGTTTTTTACTGTGTCTCATTTTTCTCTTCGTTTCTCTGATCTGTAATTTCAGAAAAAAGGAAAAGAAGAAGCACAAAAAGGATGTACCAGAGAAGGAACAGCCAGTAGACAAGTCCAAAGACAACAAAAGAAGGTAGGACATGACTGGAGAGGTGTTAGATAGGTTCTTTGCTGAGCCCATCCTGGAGCACAGTACAGTTTATGAATAAAGAGCTTTAGATATAGGCAAAATCAGGTTTTCTTCATCATTAATCTAATAAAAACAATAGTAATCCGCTTTGGCGACCAGGCCAGTCACCTCAATCGTCTGTGATCACGATTGACCACCGATGTTTATGAGGTGTGTAGTTCTGATGTGGTTCTAGGGATTTGTCACAACCAAGTTTTGCACAGGGGAGCCTGCAATACCTTCTTGCGGGCAAAGTCCTTACCCACTCTTGATTTCGACAGCTGGGGGAAGGTGGGCCACATAACCAAAGATAGAGAGACGGTGACAGTCCATTGTAGAAACAGTACTCTTGAGATATGTTTGTCGAGCAACCTCACTGTTTGGTTATACCAGTGGGTTCCCATAATGCACCTCTGACTGAGCATATGGAAGGCTTCAGGACTGTTCTGAGCTTTTTGTAAGACTGTCCGGGTTTCTGAGCCATACAGAAGGATTGGAATGACGCATTCATCTGCAGGGACTTGTATGAATCTATTGTCCTGGCCATTCTTTGGATCATGGCGGGAGAATGTGTACATCACGGCTAGGAAAGTACTTTGGGGGGGGGGGGGGGGGGTGTCACAGTGTATTTAGTGAAGTGTCACAGCCAAAAAGTAATGGTGACAAAAATAAACTGCATAAAAAAGATCAAAGTCTCGTTGTTCTGTTCCGAACAGGACACTGGAGAGTCAATAACCACTTGAACCGCATCAATCTCCAGCACCTGCCCTTGTGCAGACATTGCTCTCATCCTGATGAAACAGTTCGACGCCTTATTGAATGCAAGGCGCTTGCGGACATGAGGGAAAGATTCTTACAAGCACTGCCAACAATTGCCAACACACTGTACGGAGCAGTGAAACAACTAAAGAAGACCTGTATCTATATAAGAATGGCATTGGGCTGCCACGAGCAGGCCTGCTCAGCAGTTATGGGATAACAACAAATTTCACAACCACTCAGCTAGAGAAATTGTGTACATCAAACTGTCTTAAAATAAGACCCAGGTATGCTGTCTTATTGTCCTGTTACTGAGATAGACTACCTAATGCTCCATCGCTTTACGACTAAGATTCTTTTTTCGTGACATTTCTTTTCACACAGACATGAGACTGATGATGATGATGCTGTCCCTCGCAAAAAGCACAAGAAAAAGAATAAAGAAAAGAAACATGTAGATGATCCCCCACCCCCCATAACCCCAGATCCAGTTGGGAAACAGAAAAAGGGGTTGCAGGTCAAAAGTTCAAAGGCGGTTGTTGACCTCTATGACCCGAATTCACCAACCTCCGTAACTCATGGTGGAACTCCTGAAGGTACGTATCCAGTTTTACACGTACAAGACTTTCCCAATTAAATTTATACGAACTCCTGTAGGTACGTACAAGACTTTCCCAGTTAATTTATACAAACTCCCGAAGGTATGTATCCAGTTTTACATGTACAAGACTTTCCCAGTTAATTTATACAAACTCCTGAAGGTATGTATCCAGTTTTACATGTACAAGACTTTCCCAATTAATTTATACAAACTCCCGAAGGTATGTATCCAGTTTTACATGTACAAGGAGTTCCCAATTAATTGATACAAATGAACACGAATCGTTTAAAAGATTATTTACTAAACATTATTGCACTAACAAACACGTACAGATACCATTACCTGGCAATGTGCTGAAGGGCAAGAGCATATACGCTGCTGGATCCAGAACAACATCTCTATTGCTCTTTTTGTTAACTGTCTTTTGGGTCTGCATTTTTCACTTTCTTACCACCTATATTAAGTACATTCAGCCCAGATCACGGGATGCACTCCCGTATGTACTTAATCTAGGTGGTAGTGATGCAACTGATGCATTGAGTTAAGGGTAGTTGTGCTAGCTGTTCAAACAGTTGTTTTAGAGACCACTGCCCAACTCATGAAAGATTCTCATATCCACTGCTGATAACACAGATTCTCACATCCACTGCTGATAACACAGATTCTCACATCCACTGCTGATAACACAGATTCTCACATCCACTGCTGATAACACAGATTCTCACATCCACTGCTGATAACACAGATTCTCACATCCACTGCTGATAACACAGATTCTCACATCCACTAATAATACAAGATATTAGAACAAACCAAGATTTATTGTGACATTTTTTTCTCGTTGTTGTCGGGCTGCCAGTGCTGAGTTCTTCACTTTTGGAAAATTGGCTATAGTAGCACTCCTTATATCCTGGTTGTGCTTAAAGTACTTCTTGGCTGTAGTGCAATGCAAGCAGAGTTGATCAGCGAGCGGTGATTCGGTTTCTAACAGCTGAAGGATGTCGACCAGTTAACATTCATCGCAGAATGCAGGCAGTGTATGGTGACAAAAGTGTGTCGAAGACAACAGTGAAGAATTGGACAACGATGTTTAGAAGGACATGAGTGAGCGCAACAATATGGGCCTGACCTGGTCTCGGACGTGAGTTAACGCAACAATATGGGCCTGACCTGGTCTCGGACGTGAGTGAGCGCAACAATATGAGCCTGACCTGGTCTCGGACGTGAGTTAACGCAACAATATGGGCCTGACCTGGTCTCGGACGTGAGTTAACGCAACAATATGGGCCTGACCTGGTCTCGGACGTGAGTTAACGCAACAATATGGGCCTGACCTGGTCTCGGACGTGAGTGAGCGCAACAATATGAGCCTGACCTGATCTCGGACGTGAGTTAACGCAACAATATGAGCCTGACCTGGTCTCGGACGTGAGTTAACGCAACAATATGAGCCTGACCTGGTCTCGGACGTGAGTTAACGCAACAATATGAGCCTGACCTGGTCTCGGACATGAGTGAGCGCAACAATATGAGCCTGACCTGATCTCGGACATGAGTTAACGCAACAATATGGGCCTGACCTGGTCTCGGACGTGAGTTAACGCAACAATATGAGCCTGACCTGGTCTCGGACGTGAGTTAACGCAACAATATGGGCCTGACCTGATCTCGGACATGAGTGAGCGCAACAATATGAGCCTGACCTGATCTCGGACATGAGTTAACGCAACAATATGGGCCTGACCTGGTCTCGGACGTGAGTTAACGCAACAATATGGGCCTGACCTGATCTCGGATGTGAGTTAACGCAACAATATGGGCCTGATCTGATCTCGGACGTGAGTTAACGCAACAATATGAGCCTGACCTGGTCTCGGACGTGAGTTAACGCAACAATATGGGCCTGACCTGATCTCGGACATGAGTGAGCGCAACAATATGAGCCTGACCTGATCTCGGACATGAGTTAACGCAACAATATGGGCCTGACCTGGTCTCGGACGTGAGTTAACGCAACAATATGGGCCTGACCTGATCTCGGACGTGAGTTAACGCAACAATATGGGCCTGATCTGATCTCGGACGTGAGTTAACGCAACAATATGAGCCTGACCTGGTCTCGGACGTGAGTTAACGCAACAATATGGGCCTGACCTGATCTCGGACATGAGTGAGCGCAACAATATGAGCTTGACCTGGTCTCGGACATGAGTGAGCGCAACAATATGAGCCTGACCTGATCTCGGACGTGAGTTAACGCAACAATATGAGCCTGACCTGGTCTCGGACGTGAGTTAACGCAACAATATGGGCCTGACCTGGTCTCGGACGTGAGTTAACGCAACAATATGGGCCTGACCTGGTCTCGGGCGTGAGTTAACGCAACAATATGAGCCTGACCTGGTCTCGGACGTGAGTTAACGCAACAATATGGGCCTGACCTGGTCTCGGACGTGAGTTAACGCAACAATATGAGCCTGACCTGGTCTCGGACATGAGTGAGCGCAACAATATGAGCCTGACCTGGTCTCGGACATGAGTGAGCGCAACAATATGAGCCTGACCTGGTCTCGGAAGATCGTTAGTTAACCTACGTCCTTTAAACATCGTTGTCCAGTTCTTCACAGTTGTCTTCGACACACTTTTGTCCGCATACACTGCCTGCATACTGCAATGAACGTCAACTGGTCGACATCCTTCAGCTGTTAGAAACCGAATCACCCCTCGCTGATTAACTCTGGACAGATTCTGTGTCACACCCGCCATGTTTTCAACGGTCTGTGGGGAAACTGAGTCGGAGGATAATGAAATTTTGCAAACTTGACTGTATATGTGCTGTTTACACCAGATGTGATGTCATCATGTACATCGTACATATATTCACTTGTTGTAGTTTGGTCCGGTTTCATTTGAACACACCTCGTACATCTAGTCAGTACTGGTCTTGTTGGTGTTCACTTTAATGAACGGATCTGGTATGGCTTAAATAGCTCTCATAATGAGAATGTTTTATACTGATAAGAGTCAACCTGTACTTCTACAGTGGCGGGCTCTGATGTAGCCAGGAAGAGGATTATTACTCGCTGCGCTGGAAAAAGTGTCGCGGAAGCTTTTTAACCAATATGCGAGTTCATCTTAATAGACTCAAAAACTAGAGTAAAGTAGACCCGCAGCCTGTTAGATGCCATCTATGCTGCTCTTAACAAAGTACTTAACCATGGCTGCTGTTATGCCATGTCACACAGTCGTTCTTACGACCTGGTCTTTGTGGGGCAGTGGTGCTATTATTGTCTTTGTCATACACAAAACACAAAGACCCCAACGGACTATTCGAGACTGATAAGAGGTCCAGTGAAATGAGTCCACCAGATAGACAATGACACTGGATTCTATAGATTCGCTCGCCAGCGACTGCAGGAAGTTGACATTAAAAAGGGACTGGGTAGGAATGAACAACCACGTGCGTGAATCATGAGTGTGCACTGTCAGTGAGCTGCAAGAATGTTCAGTATCCATGCCTTTTGCTATTTGTGGTAAGAGACATAACAGTTGATTCTGCCTGTATTGCATTGGTGTCGGTTCTACATAACGCAAGACTTAGAAATGTTAGTGTTTATATATTTCCCTTTGTATACTTGTTACAGATAACCAGTCATCTTCATCATTATCACCAAAGACAAAGGGAAAAGGCAAGAAAAAGAAGAAGAAACAGGTGAAAGGAGAGGTGGCAGTTAAGTCCAAGAAACTGGTGTCTCCGCTGAAGAAGGTCATCAGGAAAAAGGGATCAGGCTCTGTTGATTCATCCAAGCAATCACGTTCCGTTAGTCGGGATGCACCTCCGAGGAAGCGGTCCCGCTCAAGGTCGCCATCCAGTACTGGAAGCAGTTCTAGATCTCCCAGTCCAGGCAAGTAAATTAGGTCACAACCATGACCTTTTGCGAGGCCAAGAGGTTAGAGCTTTTGTTTCTCATGACATGTACTGGGTTCAATCCTGACACACTCCCAGACTTGCTGTTAGGAAAAGCAAGACACAGGGAAGGGCACTTATCACCTCACCAATATACTGGCGTTGTATTTGATTTGAAGCTCTGAAATAAAAGAAATTTTAAAATATATTTTGGATACTTACAACTTGGCAATGTCATAATGAAACAACATTAATTCTCTGGCGAAGTCCCTGGCAGAGAATCATCACAGTTTGAAAGAAAGCATGCAGTATGGGCTGTAGTGATTTCTCAGTTCTTTCTATCAAAATGTCCCATATGGCTTAATGGGGGTCATGGTGAGAGTTATTAATGCTCACAAGACCTCCGTTGTAATGTAGTAAAGTAAAGTAAAGTATCCCATAGCATTACTGCCTTAGGGGTGTGAGGTGTTAGCGATCTCACATTTCAAAGGCTCGACTATATGAGGGCGGTAGCCATCTCCTCTCCCTCGCCGCTTTTACTTCCCGGACTGAACTGGTGCCCATTTAAGGCTGGGTCGACCCGGGAGCCATTGCGGTCGGAAAAAAAACATTACCGCCTCAACTGGGTAATGAACCCAGGACCACTCAGATGCGAAGCCAGAGCGCTAACCACTGCGCTACGCGGCTGCACTCGGCAAACAAAAAAATCTCATCAGAAAAGTAACCCAGCACCTCAGTAGAGATTTGTCCTTTGATAGGTTACAGTGCAGGGAAAGATAATGCATAAAAGCAAACTCGTATATGTAAAAGTTTACATTTTCAAAGCTTTGGAGCTCCACACAAATTCGCAGAGATGACATTTAAAATAAAAGTAAATATATTTCAATTTTTTACCTCACAGTTTCCGAGTCGATGTTATCCTGAGTCTGTGCAAGTCTAAGTCTACCTGTAGTGAAGTAATTATTAAGTTTGCAACATGTTGTCTTTTGATTGGATGTCCACTAAATTATACAGACCAACGAGAGGCAGTCTGGCCTGGGGGAATGACCTGAAATGCACAGTCTCCTATACAGACCAACGAGAGGCAGTCTGGCCTGGGGGAATGACCTGAAATGCACAGTCTCCTATACAGACCAACGACAGGCAGTCTGGCCTGGGGGAATGACCTGAAATGCACAGTCTCCTATACAGACCAACGAGAGGCAGTCTGGCCTGGGGGAATGACCTGAAATGCACAGTCTCCTATACAGACCAACGAGAGGCAGTCTGGCCTGGGGGAATGACCTGAAATGCACAGTCTCCTATACAGACCAACGAGAGGCAGTCTGGCCTGGGGGAATGACCTGAAATGCACAGTCTCCTATACAGACCAACGAGAGGCAGTCTGGCCTGGGGGAATGACCTGAAATGCACAGTCTCCTTTGTGAACATCACTAAGCTAGAAGCATGGCATCAGGTGATTGAAGAAGAAGATTGGATGTTCAGTCTTGCCTGTTGCTGGTAGTAGGCCCAAGTTCTGTCCATCTAATTTGTCCTTTGTATGTTTGAATGAATCCTTCTCTGTGCACCTGTACGCTTGTGAAACATGTACATTAAATGTTGCATTGGGGCATAGGCTAGTGGTTAAGTGACACGGCTCACAGCCAGAAGGTGCTGAGTTCGATCCCCATCACAGCACCGGACGTTACCCAGGGGAAGCAAACCCTTAGACTTAGAAAATGCAGGAGGAAGCAGGCCCTTACATAAAATGCATGCTGAAGTCAGATGAACTGGGCCGACAGACGCAAAATAAAAACCGCAGTGCAGCACACACTGCCTTGGGGATTCGAAAAATAAGGCGCAAAAAAAAAATGCTACATTGGAATGGAAAATACATGCTATGGAGATCAGGTGTTTCAGACGAAGCATATCTTCTAGGATATGCTCTTCTTAGAATCTAACTCGGTGGCGGTCGCTGTGGACGAGAGGTAAGGCACTCGCCTCTCAGAGGTATGAATGAAAATGGTGTGGGTTCGAGCCCCGCAGGTTTCAAGCAACCCCTAGTATCAAAGGAGGGGGGGACCAGAAAGTCTGCATCCTGAATTACCTCCAGTCATCTTGACTTATTTCTTGCTGCTGGTCCAACGTAGTTCAGGACCAGAGAGTGAGGTTGATGACCTGCTCAGCCACTTCCTCAATATAATCTAAATACAGCGCAAGTTACATCATCAAGACAAAACCGTCTGATGGTGTTGTCATCTTCGTTTGCGATGGACAACTAACATTTTAAGAGCTCAATGACTGGCAAAGCGATAAGTGGCCATCATGACAGATTACATATTTAGGAGCAGCAACAAACTTCCTCATCTACAATCATTCTTTGTTTGCTGTCCCAGCTTTGGTTCATGATATCCATCTTGGTTTCTGTGATTCTTCACCAAGTTGTCTTTCACTTTCTCTCTGGGGTCTATTGCATGTCAGTTCTGATGAAGGTATTAAATGTTCCGCAATAGGACATCACTGATTCAATTCCAGTGCCAACCTCTTATGATGTTGTAGGTATCTTGTTGATTACTCCGGGCGACTGGAAGGTTTCTGTAGTCAAGAGGTTAAGGCAATCGCCTCTCACAATGATGAACGGAAACGGTGGACGATCGAATCCCACAAGTTTCACGGGAGGTAAGACCAGAGTGCCTGCATCCCAAGTTACCTCCAGTCATCTCGACCAATAGTCTTGCCACTGATCCAAGGTAACTCGGGATAAGAGTGAGATTGATGACCAGCGCATATACTTCCTCACTATAATCTAAATACAGCGCACAGCACATCATGCAACAAAACCACCTGATGTTGTGGCACTCAACGCTTGCGATTTGCAATGACTTACCTCTGAGCAAGCAGTTATCAGTTGTCAACAAATCTCTATCTCTCAACATTCATCGTGGACAACATAGTCATAGTTTGCACCAAGGCTGTAAATCTATGCCTGTTGGTCTGACACATCCTGTTTGAGAATGTAACGCACCTATAATCTGTTCCCTAACTCTTCTCCTACTTTTGTTAAGTAATGTGTTTATAACAGCTTCATGCACTTCTATCTTCTCCTTAATTTCTCCTCTTCTACCCTCAGCTGTGTGGGTCCTCAATATATAATAGTACTCAGTTTTGGAGAAGCAGCGTGGTCTAGGGGTGAAACATCGGTTTCAAAATCCCGACGCATCAGGTTTCCCAGTGTCCAGTTTGGCAAACACTGAATCTTTTCCTCAGTGCGATTGCTCCTCCACGTACATATATTAATGGCAATCTATTGTACTGCACACCTGCCAAGAAACTTATAACAGCCAAGTAGGTTGGCAGTTGTACGAAACGATGTTCAGAAAAGGATGTTCAATTAGATTACAATTGATCTAACACACAAACAGATGATTGGCCTGTTCTAATTTATTTTAATGATTATTCAAATGTTCCACAGTGAGACGGAGAAAGGCAGTTCGTGAAAGCAGCTGGGACAGAGGACGAAAGAAGTCAAAATCTTTGGAGAAAAAGAAGAGAGTTCGGAACACACGTAGATCATTATCTTCATCCTCTTCCTCGTCCTCATCCTCATCCATGTCTTCGGGAGCAGACAGAGGTCGCAGACGAATCAAAAAGATCTCACACATTCATGGCAGGTCTGTCTCACAAACAAAGAAGTCGCGTCCGCCAATGACCTTGCCTGTCCGCAAAGACATCAGAGTTGGCAAGAGAAAGACTGGCACTCGAGCAGGTTAGTGAAGTTTTGGAGGCTTGGAGGATAGACATTTGATCTGATGTGATCGAATTGTAAGAGGATTAGTCTGATCTGATCCAAGAGTTTTGAAGAGAAACAATGTGAAATGATAAGAGTTTTGAAGAGAAACAGTCTGAGATGATAGTTTTTAAGAGAATCTGAAATGATAGAGTTTTGAAGAGAAATAATCTGAAATGATAGAGTTTTGAATAGAAACAATCTGAGCTCATAGAGTTTTGAAGAGCAAGTCTAACTGATTGACCTGTTCAGTGGTGTCTGATCTAATAGTTTTTACAGAACAAGTCTGCGGTAATAGTTTTAAAGAGAAAATTTTAACTAATTGACCTTTAACTGAGAAAAAAATTCAGAGCTGTTGAGTTCTACAGAGAAAGTCAGAAGCAATCTACAAATTTAAAAAGCAATAGGTTTTTAAGTTAATCTACCTATGTAAAATATAGGTTCACTAAACTTAGTTACTAATGTAAAAAACATGTGATGAAGTTGATAGTATGTAAAAAATAGATTCACAAAACCAGTCTGATGACGTAAAAATAAGTTTATGAATCTAGTCCACTAGTGTAAACAGAGGTTCATGAATCCAATCCACTAATTTCAAAACAGGTTCATGAATCCAATCCACTAATGTAAAAACAGGTTGATGAATCCAATCCACTAATGTAAAAACAGGTTCATGAATCCAATTGTCTAATGTAAAAACAGGTTTATTTCATTTCTTCTATTCTGTGAAACTGATCCCGTAATGTGATCTTATCTTTTCATTTTTTTTCTTTGTTTGTTCTCAAAATCCCGCTACCAAGCCCTAAATAAGGCTTTTTAATCATGTTTCTATCACAGGCATTATTTTTATTGTTCTTTGCTTTCTGTTTCAGAGGCTTGGACAAGAAGTAAAGACAGAGAGAATGAGATGAAGAAGGGGGCAGGGCATAGTTTGGATAGAGGAAGAGAAAAACTGAGGGACAAGAACGATGAACGAGATTTACCTCGTCGAAACCTCTCTCAGGCTGGCCGTGTTGTGAAGGAGACACGTCAAGACTTCAGGGAGAAGAGGAGAGAAGTCAAGGATGGAAAGCCTTACACCAAGGATGTGGGAAGGCCAGTAGAAGCAAGAAGAGAAAACAGAGAAAGAGATAGCAGTAAAACTGATAGAGGAGAGAGGAGAGATGAAAACAGAGAGAAAGGAGTGCGGGATGTAAGCCTTAACAAGGACAGAGACAAGGAGAGGGATAGGAGAGGCGGTTCTTTAGACAGGGAGAGAGAGAGGGATAGGAGAGGTGGTTCTTTAGACAGGGAGAGAGAGGATAGAAACAGGAGAAGTGGAGGCTTTGCTGCTCCTCAGGGGCAACAGGTTAGTTTGCAATAAAGTTAACTTCAAACTAAAACTTTCTGTTGACTATCCATCCTGTACAAAGTTAACTTCAAACTAAAACTTTCTGTTGACTATCCATCCTGTACAAAGTTAACTTCAAACTAAAACTTTCTGTTGACTATCCATCCTGTACAAAGTTAACTTCAAACTAAAACTTTATGTTAATGTAGCAGATCCCACTGTTTGCCCTAGGGTTATTCTAACTTAGAACATTATCACACTCATCCACATCATTCCCGACCACACACAGCAAATAATATAGCACACAGCAGATGGCATATTTATTATATAATACTCATACCAGAAAAATGAGTAGTGAAATTACAAACACAATACAAAACATATCATCTTAACTAAGTATTCCTATATTAGATATATGTTAATATAAATATTAACTAAAACGGAAATTTTAAGCATTAGCTATTGATGGAATTCCCAACTATCATTACCCAGTTCTATTGCCTACACACATCACACACACATCTCTTTAACTGCATCCTCAACACATCTTATAAAAAAACTCTTCCACACTCAAATCCCCTCAGGCGGGCGATCTGGACATACCTCGTTCACAATGTGTCCTGCTTACAACATACGTTCAGATTATCTATTAATACGAAACTCACACACCTATTTGAGCGATCCTGTTCTATCACTAACATTCGTACAACAGTCTATCAATCGCTCCTCTATCAAATCGGTGAGCTAAATGAACTCCTATCTACAGTCTCTCATTCGCTCTCCTCCCCTCTCCATCCAGCCTGTTGAGCTAAACTTTGTCTAGTCTTATATACACTCAAGCAGTATCAGAGCTGACCAATGCATCTCAGGGGGATGGCTCTATTCAGTCGTTATTGGAACGAATTCCTCTGAACCCCTATCACTCATCTATCGCAGCAAGCTCCGCTGCCGTGCCGTCTGTCACTCACCCCCACTCCCCAAATCGGAACGCCAGTAGTCAGTTTTTACCTGTACATTCTTTCCCCAACTCCGATTCCCTTTGTTGAGACAGTGAGTAACCTTGGCATAATGACCAGGCAGAGAGTGGCCTTGGCACGCATTCAGGTACCTTTGTTCTGAGTCGTCAACCACATCACCCCTGCCCTAAACTCTCTTGCTCCGGCTGGAACTGTTACATTAACTATCCTTCCTGTACAAAGTTAACTTCAAACTGAAACTTTATGGTAACAATCCTTCATGTACAAAGTTAACTTCAAACTGAAACTTTATGTTAACTATCCGTCCTGTACAAAGTTAACTTCAAACTGAAACTTTATGTTAACTTATCATTCCTGTACAGAGTTAACTTCAAACTAAAACTTGTTAACTATTCTTCCTGTACAAAGTTAATTTCAAAATAAAACTTTAGATTAACAAACATTCCTTAACTTAACATCTTTATACTGGTTTAGAAGACTCAGCAGAGTCAGTATACAACCAGTTTCTTTTACATTTTCTTGATCTTAAAATAATGCGCATCTAATCTATTCTTGAATGCATTAATTGACCCTGCCGCCACTTTCCTGTGGCAATGCATTTCAAGCATTCACCATTCCTGAACAAAATTAACTGCAAACTAGAACTTTGTTAATTGTAGTTTTCTATCAATTATAGCTTTGCATGTACTGAAGGTCCTGTTTCTGACTCTCACGGAAAAAACTGAACATAACCTTAACTTTACTTATACATGAATATAACAGCCTTGGAACCCTGCTACTTCCATACAGTTCTTCCTGAAAATGGACTGTTTTAATGGCAGCCTTCCTAACTAAGGTGGTGGATTGACCTGATCCCTGTAGTTGTAAGCCGACATGCAGATGAAGTCAAGCATAGAAAAACCACCTGGAGGACCTCGGCCCGTCTTCGTCAGCAGGCTCAGGATGTGAGGAAAGCTGCTGCAACCTGCCACTCAACGCCCTTTTCAGGACGCACAAAGAAGTAAATGACGAAGAGTATGAGAACCCCACAACATGTTTAACCTTACGCACGCCACATCATTTTTGAACAAAATTTGACGTAATTAATTTTGTTAATTTCTCGCTGTGGTAGTCGTCTTTCAAAATTTGTAACTTTTATGTTTGTTTGTCAATAAATATGATTTTCTGGCGCGTAGATACACAATAGCATAATGAACATGTGGGCGTTATTGTTTTTGTTGTGTGTTTGTTAGTTTTTGAGATTCAAAAAGATGTTGAAAATCTCGGAAAAAATTTGGACTCGATTGCTAGGCCTAGTCGCTCCGATAGAAAACCATGGAAACCACAACAACGTATCGATACTGTGTTTACAATATCGCCACAACTGTCAGTTTCAATTCAAACGTAGTTCTTTCATTTAAACAAACAAAATAAACAGATCTACTCGATAAAGATCTTTCGCAACAACCTACTTCCCCTTTCGCAAAAAGTCGGCTTGCTCCAAACGGCGTATACAAAATTAAAACTGTTCAAAAGCCATTTATAATCGAACATACGATACTTTAACCGGCAAAATATCGTGTATATATGGAGGACGTATTCAACAGTAAAAAAAATGGCTGTCGGGAGTGACTCAGTTCCAAAAAAAATAATTTGTTTCCGCACACCGTTTTTTGTAGGCCGAGTTGGTTTTTTCTCTTTGAACATTGGAGTGCTACAGGTTAAGTAGTCATATGTTGCATGTGCAATAACGTACACTGATCTCATACATTCTATTTAGTCCTTCTTTAATGTTTGCTTTGAAAAGGATGTTGTGGGGTAGCTTACAGCGAGTCCGCGATATCTGTGGGGCTTCGGCCAGAAAAATCTGGTTTCAATACACCGGTTTTGGGACCGGTTTGTCTTCTTTGATCCATAATCTTGGGCTTCTTCTTCTGCATTCGTTCTCAATCTCCCACTACTAAGCCCTGAACGTTCTCAATCTCCCACTACCAAGCCCTGAACGTTCTCAATCTCCCACTACTAAGCCCTGAACGTTCTCAATCTCCCACTACTAAGCCCTGAACGTTCTCAATCTCCCGCTA
Source organism: Ariolimax columbianus (assembly GCA_036924085.1). Lineage (NCBI taxonomy): Eukaryota > Metazoa > Mollusca > Gastropoda > Stylommatophora > Arionidae > Ariolimax > Ariolimax columbianus. The sequence goes on from JAVGWX010000021.1 coordinate 3,410,440, forward strand.
CCAAGCCCTGAACGTTCTCAATCTCCCACTACCAAGCCCTGAACGTTCTCAATCTCCCACTACCAAGTCCTGAACGTTCCCAATCCCCCGCTACCAAGTCCTAAACAGGGCTGTGGAAGTAGAAGGATGTAGTCTGGAGAACAGAATGTGTTGTGTCGCTAGTTTACAGCGTGACTGCGATATTTGCACCTTTTGGTCCGACACATCGGTCTTTGGCAGCAATCTTGGGCTAAAGATGCAGCACTGTGAATGAGCTGAGAGCAGCCAGCGACTCATAGCTGGCAGCTTGCATTGGATTCTATCATTCGTGTCAGTATCTTCTCAATTGTGATCAGCTATTATTCTTCCTCCTTTCCTGCACAATCCATAATATCTCTCTCTCTCTCTCTCTTTCTCTCCCCTAGATTATTGTTCCTCCATGATTCAACACTTAAACTATCTTTAATTTCGAAGGAATCAGCATTTTCCCAATTTTAATGATATTAGTTTATTGATGACTAGGAAGATATTCACACGTCAACGAATTTGAATCTTCCATTAAGGGTGAGTTTGGTAGAAACTTTAGACATTGATTATGATGTCCTGGGGGTAGATCCCTCCCAAAGTTTCACCTCTGGGGCATGTATCAATTTGTGCTATCTCTTGATATGACGACTTTCAGGGCTTGTCTGTATTGGCTTTGTTGATTTTTAGAGACCTTGCTTACAACTCAGCATGTGATTAACATGGTACGTGTATACAACAGGTTGCGTTTATATGTTACTCTGAGATACTTCTACCTGGCATGTCTTTCAATGACACCCAACGAGGGTAATGCTAGGGAAGTCGGCTTTCACTGGATTTGCTACCACGTCATGCCGATCTTGTTCGGATTGATCTGATCCCAACTGGTATCAAGATGCCGAGCAGTGCATGAGCTGTAGCGGTCAGATTCCCATAGCTGACTGCTGGCGTCAGGGCCAGCGAACCAGAGCTGCCACGACCCTTTTACACATCCACACAGTGATCCTGGATAACAGGCTGCAACACGGCAGACTGGCTAAGGAGAAGTCAATCTATAAACTACGACACAACGCATTCCGTACTCCGGAAGACATCCTGCATCTTGCAAAGCCATTTTCAGGGCTCGTTAGCGGGAGATTGAGAACAACAGAAGAAGAAGATGAAGATTATCTCTGGTGATCCTAGGCAAGCAGGTTATTTTCCAGGTTATCAACTGCCATTGTTTCCATTGCTGGCAAACGTAACATCTCTGTAGGATTTCTTCAACTTTCTTAAATTACTTCAGACTTTCAATATCATTTATCTTCCTAGCAATTTTTAACTATTTCTATGTGTCTGTTTTTCTCTATGGGAGTGTGTTTCAGACTCTCTCTATCTCTCAATTTCAGTTAGAGTATTACCTGATATACACTGCAATGCTAACATTTATTTGATAAAATGAATTTGTCCCATTTATAGGTAGACCGTGGCGGCCGATTCCCACGTGGGGGCATCGATGATGACAGAGATAGACGGAATTTTGATGAGGGTGGAAATCGGTATCCTCCCAATGAAGGTCAAAGGTTGGGGCAGTTTCAAGGTGGCAGAGGTCGTCAGCGAGGCGGATTTGACAGAGGTAGGCCTGACATACTAAACATTCAATTCTCTTCTCATTAATAGTCTTTGCACTTCATCTCTGATCATTTCTATGGGTGAATCCACATTTCTATGTTTGAATGGGTGAATCCACATTTCTATGTTTGAATGGGTGAATCCACATTTCTATGTTTGAATGGGTGAATCCACATTTCTATGGGTGAATCCACATTTCTATGTTTGAATGGGTGAATCCACATTTCTATGGGTGAATCCACATTTCTATGTTTGAATGGGTGAATCCACATTTCTATGTTTGAATGGGAGAATCCACATTTCTATGTTTGAATGGGTGAATCCACATTTCTATGTTTGAATGGGTGAATCCACATTTCTATGGGTGAATCCACATTTCTATGTTTGAATGGGTGAATCCACATTTCTATGTTTGAATGGGTGAATCCACATTTCTATGTTTGAATGGGTGAATCCACATTTCTATGGGTGAATCCACATTTCTATGTTTGAATGGGTGAATCCACATTTCTATGTTTGAATGGGTGAATCCACATTTCTATGTTTGAATGGGTGAATCCACATTTCTATGGGTGAATCCACATTTCTATGTTTGAATGGGTGAATCCACATTTCTATGGGTGAATCCACATTTCTATGTTTGAATGGGTGAATCCACATTTCTATGTTTGAATGGGTGAATCCACAATTATTATTTAATCTTTTTTACATTTGAATAAGGGAATCCACAATTTAAGAAAATCATTTCTGCATTTGAAAGATAAATGAAGCTTATTTTAGTTATCAAGTATCATAGACCAGTGTGTTAATAGGGCTTGCAAAAATATGTAGGATATGTTGTAAAATTCAGCTAAAGAGGGTTGAACATAGAGCCAGCTAGCCCATCCTGTAGGAGCTACAAGTCACAAGAAAAAGTACTGTACGCCTTTTGTACGAAGAGGTGCCACTTAGTTAAGTCAGACATTAAAAATAAACCTGTCACAAAGATTTGATCATACGTAAATTAATCCGTTTATTAATTCTTTCTAGGGCCTGGTCGAGGAGGTGAGAATCAAGGACGTCCAGGTCGAGATGGGCGAGAGTGGGATGACAGGGGAAGGAGAGAAGGGGGAGATGGATTCAGGGAGGACTGGGAGGGAGGTAGAGATGGCAGAGGTGGTTTTGGAGGATATCACGATGAAGGTGCCAGAGAATTTGGAGCTCCCAGGGATGACAGGAGAGGGGGAGGGAGAGAGGAAAGGTTGTTGCCTCATCTGGGGGGATGGGATGAGTCCAACAAACCTCCACTCTTGGGGCCAGACTCGAGAGACAGAAACCAGCGAGGTCAAGGATTCCGTGACAACTATACGAACGAAGAGAACACTGAGCGCAGAGACTGGAAGCAGAGAGAAGGTTCTCAAGAATCAGCTACACAGAAGAATGCAAGAGACACAGATGCTGGTCAAGGAGGAAGAGCTCCGGCAGGTGGAGATGGCAGGTTAAAAAGTGCCACCAAGGTTGCAAGCGAAGTTTCAACCAAAGACAAGTTGCCAAATCGAGATTCAAGAGCTAAAAATGCTGAAAAACCTGACACTGCTGTCATGAAAGTGAAGACAGAATCTGGAAAAGAGGAATCTCCACTAGCTAGAGACGAGCCTTCTCTGGCTACACTCTTCTCTCAGACTGAAACTGCCCCTACCAGGAAAAAGCAACCTGCCAAAAGTTTTGGTGGGAAGAAGAGTCCGAAAAAAACGGAAGACATCAAAACTGTAGAAAAAGCAAAACCAGGTTTAGTGCGGGGAATGGCTGCCCGGGGAAGAAGGATCATGGAGAGAAAGAACTTGATGTCTTCGGCTGGCGATGCTGTCGGGGAGAAGGAGGCAGAAAGAGATGGAGCAAAAGTTGCTGGCAAGAAGGGGGATGTCAAGTAAGTGGTCGTTTTTTAATGTTTGTTTGTCCATTACATGTGATGAAGACCCTCTTTGTCCATCCGTGTGGACAGTCTTTTCTCTTGCTGTGTCTGCTAGAATGGGTGACTTGCACTGTGATTTGGATTAGAATGAGGAAGAAACTGCACCTTTTGTCAACCTCACTCTCTGGTCCTGAGCTACCCTTGGCCAGTGGCAAGATATTTATCGAGATGAATGGATATAGCACAGGATACAGATTTTTACTTAGGGTTTACTCCTGAGGCCTTTCCGTGAACAGGTATCCCGCAAGGCAGCGAAGTGGGGAACGACTTCTAACATTGTGTGTCGTGCCTTTCCCATAATCATAAGAGGTCATAACTCAGGATGATAGTGAGTTTGGCATCTCTTCTCATCTGTGTTCAGCTCATTATAGTCGTGTCTAAATTTCACACACCAAAATTGACTCTGTTTGCAGCTAGGGCGAGGGCAGCAATCTCATGAAGTTCAGCCGTGTGAACTAGACCATGAAATACGACACAGGTTTAAGCGTAGTGCTATTCATATAGTCAATGTCCAGACCAGGATAATCGGACGGGAGAAATCACACAAAAACGAACAAGTCAAACCAGTCCAAATGGACAACAACAACATGTTTCTGTGAAGTGTAAGTCGTCGACTAGTGTGAATTCCAGGCAAATCCGTGGTCTGTCTGCATCCATAATGAACTAAAACAGCAGAGCAATATAGACCCGCAGCCAGTTACGGCGCCGTCTTTGTAGCTAGACAGTTTTTTATGTACTTTATTCCTTTGCTTTATTATTGGAATATAACGGAAATGTTGAAATAACTTTAAATAATAATCATCATCGTGTGGCATATTCTTTCTAGAATGCAGTTTCTGTCACGGTAGATCTGTATGCATCTTGGCTTAGGACGAGTCAGCCCACGGAATATAAAACCATGTCCTCACTGCCCGTAATATCCTGACACCCATCTTTGTTCCGGCCAACTTCTTTTCTTCCTTCCAGGAACCATGTTCTCCATTATCACTCTCTACAGACCGTTATGTCTCCTCACATGATCAAAATATCTCAGCTTTTTTATTGCGATGTCGTCAAGGAGGCAATTTTCTGTAATAGGCAGCGATTGCAAAATTTCTTTGTCTTTTTTTTCTTTCCATATTTTTGTCAACATTGGGTTGACAGATTGTATGTGATCTCAGCTTGTGTGAGCTGGGTTGACATATTATATGAGATTTCAGCTTTTGTGAGTTGGGTTGACATTGAATGAGATTTCAGCTTTTCTGAGTTGGGCCTTGGTCAGTTCTGATTCGGTGACCCTGATGCAAGCGACTAGCTAAGAGTCGTTGACAGCTGTCAGCTCATTCACTGTGCTACATCTTCAGCCTCAGACACTGGTTCAAGTCCTGAAAGGTCCTAGGTTTTTTTTATATGGAGGGTGACAATAAAGAGGTTCACACTGCATAGCTAGTCAGTTGTCCATTGCAAGCAATAATGGCGACATCGGACAGTTTTTTGTCTTTATCATGTATTTGGATTATAGTGAGGAAGAAACTGCTGGTCATCAACCTCGCTCTCCAGTCCCAAACTACCTTGGGCCAATGGCAAGGTATAAGTCAAGACGACTGGAGGTAATTCAGAATGCAGGCACTCTGGTTCCACCTCTTTGAGACCAGGAGTGACTTGAAACCCACGCCATTTCCATTCATCACTTTGAGAGGCGAGTGCCTTACCTCTCGACCACAGCAACCCCCAGGTTGGTGAAGTGCATAATACTGTAGGGGCACCCTCCTTTATATCTCAACACTATAAATCCTCACATACATACATTAGTAATGCTAAAGATTTATTTCCTTCATGAAGATGTCTTTCTTCTTGTGACCTCTAGAGTTGATATTTGTTTAATTGCAGCGAAAAGTCACGAAGCCTGTCTCCGAAGGGATCTCAGAAGAGTGGTGACTCCCACTCGAAGTCATCCCGTAGATCTTCCAAGTCACCTGACTCAAAAAGAGCATCTGGGAGGCCACCTGCTGCTAGGTTTCCTATAGAAGGTCTCAAGTCACCGCGGAAACTTTCAAGATCTCCAGCACCATCGTCTGGCTGGGAGAGAGACAGGGATCATGGGACAAAGATAGAGGTAAGTGGCCCATTCGCTGTTGTTCAAAGCTACTGATGTTGAGCCAATCGTTGTGATGTTTCTCTGGTAGCAGGTTACAGTGGCTCTTCATAAATATTAGAGCATATTTAAGAAGATGGACCAGGGTCCTCCTGGCTGTGGGAGGTTTGCGGTAATAGGGATCATAGTCTCAATCTAACTCTCATGTATGTTACGTCATAACCAGTTGTCAGGAGCATCAACAGGGTGAACGAGGGGGTCTTGGTCAGTATGTTTCACTGATGGCAGTCTGGGTCCACATGTGGACACATCCACAGAACCGCTGCAGCCTCACCTTATTTTAATCTTATATTTACATGTGGACAGGTGAACGAGGGGGTCTTGGTCAGTATGTTTCACACCTGGCACTGATGGCAGTCTGGGTCCACATGTGGACAGGTATTAGGAGGGACAGGTGAACGAAGGGGTCTTGGTCAGTATGTTTCACACCTGGCACTGATGGCAGTCTGGGTCCACATGTGGACAGGTATTAGGAGGGACAGGTGAATGAGGGGGTCTTGGTCAGTATGTTTCACACCTGGCACTGATGGCAGTCTGGGTCCACATGTGGACAGGTATTAGGAGGGACAGGTGAACGAGGGGGTCTTGGTCAGTATGTTTCACACCTGGCACTGATGGCAGTCTGGGTCCACATGTGGACAGGTATTAGGAGGGACAGGTGAACGAGGGGGTCTTGGTCAGTATGTTTCACACCTGGCACTGATGGCAGTCTGGGTCCACATGTGGACAGGTATTAGGAGGGACAGGTGAACGAGAGATGATTTTATGCTTCTGAATGTTGGGGAATAAAAGGAAGAAGATAAGAGACAAACACTTTGGTGGTCTCCAAGTTTAGACTTGAGAAACAACTGCACGTCATAGAGCACAAAGGACTCAAACACTGTCCACGTGTCATGTCCTTTTTAGTGGCCACAAGCATGACTGGCGTTACAGTGGAGTGTGCAAGACAGCACAGATCAAGAATGTCCTTCAGCAAACTTAGTCGCTGGTCGGAACATGAAGTGGTCGAGACTTCGGTATACTGGGCCACAACTTATGTGAGGTGGGGTGGCCAGTTTCCTTTCTTGTTGCCGTTTTCTTCCCTAAGTTCAGATTCATTGTAGAATGCAGACAGTGTATGGTGATAAAAGTGTGTCGAAGACAACAGTGAAGAACTGGACAACGATGTTTAAAGAAGGACATGAGTTAATGAAAGATCTTTCGAGACCAGGTCATGCGCATATTGTTGTGTCCGAAGATTCCATCGCCAAAATGGACAGAACTTACGGGGCTCCTCGCGCATGGTCTATAGAGACTGAGACGCTATGATGATCTCGTTCTCTTGTAACACGTGGAGCCAACCCAATGGTTGACCAGGTATAATGGTGTACATCTCTTAACGTTGATCTGGTCATGCAGTTGTGTAGTGATCGCTATTGCCCAGCACACTATAAATATTAACTTAGACAAAGTGTGTGAAAAGATGACTGTTTGAACATTTGTGTTTTTATTACTGGACAACGATGTTTAAAGAAGGACGTGAGTTAACGAAAGATCTTCCGAGACCAGGTCATGCGCATATTGTTGTGTCCGAAGATGCCATCGCCAAAATTGATGGTCACCATATTGGGGTCACCATACACTGCCTGCATTCTGCGATGAATGTCAATTGATCGCCTTTCTTCAGCTGTTAGATACCGAATCACCGCTCGCTGATCAACTCTGGATGACTCCGTATCACACCCGTCATGTTTTCAATGGTCTGCTGAGGAAACTATGAGCCAGAGGATAATGCAATTTTGCAAACTTGATGGTTGGTATGTGCTGTTTACATCAGAAGTGACATCATCATGTGCATCGTACGTATGTTCACTTGGTGCAGTTTGGTCCGGTTTGCTTCGAATACGCCTCATACACACATCCCTACAGCCCATTTAATGCTGGCAAGCTTCCAATAAAGCTGATAACAATTTTGTGATGCTGTGCGCAGTACCAGACATTTTTCTTTCTTTTAATAGACAATGCATAAAGCATTCTGATTGGTGAGCCAAACCTCTACTATGACAAATACATTAGCAATACCAGTGGGCCTAGAAGTTTCTAGTGGACATACAAACTTTTCTAATACGTGACAAGTACATATGGTTACTAATATTATATTCTTTTCTTGGCTGTTCTCAGAAACCAAGGCCAAATGATAGAGGAGAGAAGCGGGAGAGGTCAAGGTCTCATTCCAGATCTGGGTCCGAGTCCAGACGCAGCAGCCACAGTGACGGTCAGGAGGAGAAACGGAGAAGACTGTCCTCTGATAGTGGTATGTTACTTCTGCTTTATATGGTCATTCATAACTTAGCAGTTGAGATACAGTCAGGTCTCAGTTTAGGATTCAATTCTACCACTCATTGTAGTGTGCTTTTAAAAATACATATAAATACATATTTATATATATATGAAATATATCACACACATGGTCTATAGAGACTGAGACACCAATGATGCTGATATGTGTTGTGCACACACATATACATGAACTATGCCACAAGATGTGTAAACATTTGTTATCCTGATCTCTTTGTCTCTCAGAATCGCTACCGGCAAAGATGGATGGTGGAGATATAGCAGCCGCCATGTTGGGAGACAGCATTGGTAAGTCACGCTGTCATGTCCACTCATTAATCTCACTAACTTGTCTTCCATGTTGTCCACGTCTCATTAAGTGTTCCAACTTCCTTAAACCCACTTCTTTCAGCTCGGCCAATGTCAGATATAGATGTCCAGAAATTAACGACAATTAACATGACCATCATAGGAATGCTAAGCTAGTTCCAGTATGAAAACTAAAAGCTATTGGATACTGTAGTATTTCCTGATTCAAGATCAATGCTAAGACATTTAAAGCATACTTTCGAACCAACAAAGAAGTTGTCATTTGGATGAGGCAATTGGCAGGATTTAAACAACACGTAGGGGAGCCACATAGCGCAGTTGTTAGCGCATTGGCTTCGCATCTGAGTGGTCCTGGGTTCATTCCCCAGTTGAGGCGGTAATGTTTTTTCAGACCGCAATGGCTCCCGGGTCGGCCCGGCCGTAAATGGGTACCGGTTCAGTCCGGGAAGTAAAAGTGGCGAGGGAGAGGAGATGGCTACCGCCCTCATATAGCCGAGCCTTTGAAATGTGAGATCGCTAACACCTCACACCCCTACGGCAGTAATGCTATGGGTTACTTTACTTTTTTACTTCACTAAACAACACACAGCAGCAATTCACCATCCTGTGGATTCCAGGACATATAGATGATGTCAAAGCAGACAGGCTAGCAAAATTTGTAGCAAGCATGGTTCACATAAACACTTGGGGCTGAAGATGCAGCAGTGAATGAGCTGACAGCATCCAGTGCCTCATAGCTGACTACTTACATCAGGGTCAGTGAACCATAGCTGACCAGACCCTATTCCACCTCCAAGGGGCAGCCCAGGTAACAGGCTGCGGTAGTGTAGTCTGCTTAATAGAATAGGGATTGCAGTGGGAAGGCAAACCTGGTATCTAAAAAACAGCTGATCAAAATTGGATATGTTAGGCCAGGCCAAACGGACAGGTATTTCAGCTTTGATCTAAACTATGACCCAACTTCTTGAGACGAACAATATTCAATCAATAGTACGCTTAGGCGACCAAAGCCTGTCACACCGAATGACCACGTCAGATGGCAGCGTCCCAGACGGCCTGCAGTTCTGTTTGGAAGGTGGCGATCTGGTTTAACCCTGATGACGTCTCCTTGATCAGCTCGGCTTCTTCCCGTAACTCGCCCCCACAGCATCTCATGGGCTGGGACGTCCCGGGAGAGGCGAACAAGATAACCAAAGAGGGAGAGACGACGGCGATCAATCGTTGAGACGCTGCTTGTAAGTTTAGTACATCAAACTACTTCCCTGTTGAAAATCTTATCATGCCACACGTACCTGAGGATGCGCCTTCGGTTGCGCAGGTGGAAGGCCTCAAGATGCTGCCGGTCCTGCTGTAGTAGTGTCCAGGATCGGAGCTGTGCAGGAGAATGGAGACATTGCAGGAGGAGTAAATACGAAGCCTGGTCTCCAGGGAGAGCCTTCGCTGGGACCAGACTCTACGGACCGAGTGCATGGATGAAGCCGCTAAGTCCATCCTACGGGTGGGTGATGTCGTGGCTGCTGAAACACTCCAGACAGCAAAACAAATATTTGAAGATAAACACTTGATCGATGAATGTCTGAACCAATGCACAAAAGAGCCTACCTGGCATACTAGGTGTTATATGTACTCCTGGTATTCAGTCAGACAGAGCGAGTGTCTGAGGCCAGGTAGTCCAATGTTGTAGTCTAATGTCATTTCGATTTCTTGACTTAAAGTACGAAGTTGACCCAAGAACTTTACTCGAGCAATCACTACCTCTCATTGATGGACCTCCGAGTAGGTGCTTCAAGTTGTAAGGCTACTAGTGTGTCCACCTGTTTGCCAGGTATACACTGCACATGCCCGACCCACCTATATTATCTCAACAACACAGTGTATGTGACATCATTGAAGGTTGTTTGTCACTGATTCCGCTCTTATGAATTCGACCCTGCCAGTGTTCTTTGCTCTGTCAAATGACACCGGTTGTATATAGAAAAAAAATCACCATCATAGATTGGGTAAATGACTTGCTTTGCAAAATTGACTGTATATAACCTAGTAATGCCACTTTCTAGTCTACTCTATTGTAATTAGGTACCTGCCTCGAGTAATTTTTTAAAAAAACAAAGCAGTGAGAAAATGGAAAAAAAGATCCCACATGACACAAACTTCACTGCAGTAGCACCACAAGTCCTAAACTTCACTGTGAGGACACCACACGTCACAAACTTCACTGTGATGACACCACACGTCACAAACTTCACTGTGATGACACCACATAACACAAACTTCACTGCGATGACACCACAGAGCACAAACTTCACTGCGATGGTACCACACAACACAAACTTCACTGCAATGACACCACACAACACAAACTTCACTGCGATGGTACCACACGTCACAAACTTCACTGTGATGACACCACATAACACAAACTTCACTGTGATGACACCACATAACACAAACTTCACTGTGATGGTACCACACGTCACAAACTTCACTGTGATGACACCACATAACACAAACTTCACTGTGATGACACCACATAACACAAACTTCACTGTGATGACACCACAGAGCACAAACTTCACTGCGATGGTACCACACAACACAAACTTCACTGCAATGACACCACACAACACAAACTTCACTGCGATGGTACCACACGTCACAAACTTCACTGCGATGGTACCACACAACACAAACTTTACTACGATGGTACCACACAACACAAACTTCACTGCGATGGTACCACACGTCACAAACTTCACTGAGATGGTACCACGCGTCACAAACTTCACTGCGATGACACGACATTGAACTCTTTACATGTGATTCACAAACAGATGAAGTCTTATTGACAATTGTTGCACAACCTCTCATGTCATGACCTCCTCTGAACTCATTCTCTTATCAAAACCCTTCCCATATACAACCTCTCATACCGTAAACTCTTACTGTACACAAGACTCTCTTCTACACAATCGTATCTGGGCAATCTCTACACAATCATACCTAGACCCACTCTCCATACAATCTCTCTACACAATCATACCTGGACCCGCTCTCCATACAATCTCTCTACACAATCATACCTGGACCCGCTCTCCATACAATCTCTCTACACAATCATACCTGGACCCACTCTCCATACAATCTCTCTAACCTACATGGACCCTATCCCCAGACGATGGACAACAGGATGTGTTCAGTGAGTGGTCTGATGACGACGAAGCTGACAACATCCTCATTGACGGCAAATCGAGGAAGGTAAGGGTAAGAATATTCTTTTGTGTTTCTTTTAACATAATTATAATCATGAATCTCTTCATACTGTTTTTTGAAGATAATCATTTTGTCTTCTACTCCCTCTCTCCCTATATGTGAAACCAATTCTTCTCCCCCTCTCCTTTTATGTAAAACCACTTCTTCTCTCCCTCTCATTAAATGTGAAACCACTTCTTCTCCCCCCCCATTTTATGTTTGACCTCTTCCAAATATTGACCTGTCCATATTTGTTGATGTTTTCACTATTTAAATCTCCTACAGGATGGAGTAGCCAGCCCTGTGCCCAACTCCCTTTAATCACCTCTTATGGAATGCCTGGCAGGTTACGGTGATGCAATTCTTTGCTCCACTTTCGCTATAATTTCTTAGTTAACCTATATTTCTACAGCTGGATGTAGCCGAGAGGAACATTTCCTGCTTAGCGGGCTAGACTTGAGCAGCTTATTACTCCTGCGTTGCGACAAGCTCCGAGGAGGGTGGTTAACCGATGTGTGAGCCCATCTTAATAGACAAAGTAAACCTGCAGCCTGCTAGGTGCCATCTATGCTGCTCTTAACAAATCACATAACCATGGCCGGTGTTATGCCATGTCACACAGTTAGTCGCCTCTTACGACATGCTCTCTGTGGGGCAGTGGTGCTATTCTTGTCTTTGTCATACACAAAGACCCGGACAACCACTCGGGAGTAAATATATGTACAGACTAGGATAGGTCTTTCTATGACATCTGCATGCTCATTTGTCTGTACAACAGACGTTTCAATCCGATACACACATCTGTCCTACCGGGCACCAATAGGAGTAGCGCTAGGTGAAACAAGGCTCTAGTTCACATCCATGCTGTTTACTTGGAAACAGGCTGTGTTACAGCAGCTGGGCCAACAGGGTAGGGTGTGACACTAATCATCCATATAGTCGCGGGCATGTTGTGATACTTAGTATTGCACTACGTCCAGGAGCTCAACGTCCTTAGTCTGGTTCGGGATATGAGAAGAGCCACTGTGACCTGCTGCTAGAGAGACATTGTTAAGAGGGAACAAGTCAGTGCCAGTAGCTTAACACGTCACTATGGTTATGCCCCTTTCAGGAAGATGGTGCCAGAACATTTATGTGCTCATGTAGGGTTGGAATGGCTCTGTGTGGGACGTAGTGACGGCTCTGGGGGGTTGGGATGGCTCTGTGTGGGACGTAGTGACGGCTCTGTGGGGTTGGGATGGCTCTGTGTGGGACGTAGTGACGGCTCTGTGGGGTTGGGATGGCTCTGTGTGGGACGTAGTGACGGCTCTGTGGGGTTGGGATGGCTCTGTGTGGGACGTAGTGACGGCTCTGTGGGGTTGGGATGGCTCTGTGTGGGACGTAGTGACGGCTCTGTGGGGTTGGAATGGCTCTGTGTGGGACGTAGTGACGGCTCTGTGGGGTTGGGATGGCTCTGTGTGGGACGTAGTGACGGCTCTGTGTGGGACGTAGTGACGGCTCTGTGGGGTTGGGATGGCTCTGTGTGGGACGTAGTGACGGCTCTGTGGGGTTGGGATGGCTCTATGTGGGACGTAGTGACGGCTCTGTGGGGTTGGGATGGCTCTGTGTGGGACGTAGTGACGGCTCTGTGGGGTTGGGATGGCTCTGTGTGGGACGTAGTGACGGCTCTGTGGGGTTGGAATGGCTCTGTGTGGGACGTAGTGACGGCTCTGTGGGGTTGGGATGGCTCTGTGTGGGACGAAGTGACGGCTCTGTGGGGTTGGGATGGCTCTGTGTGGGACGTAGTGACGGCTCTGTGGGGTTGGGATGGCTCTGTGTGGGACGTAGTGACGGCTCTGTGGGGTTGGGATGGCTCTGTGTGGGACGTAGTGACGGCTCTGTGGGGTTGGAATGGCTCTGTGTGGGACGTAGTGACGGCTCTGTGGGGTTGGGATGGCTCTGTTTGGGACGTAGTGACGGCTCTGTGTGGGACATAGTGACGGCTCTGTGGGGTTGGGATGGCTCTGTGTGGGACGTAGTGACGGCTCTGTGGGGTTGTGATGGCTCTGTGTAGGACGAAGTGACGGCTCTGTGGGGTTGGGATGGCTCTGTGTGGGATGTAGTGATGGCTCTGTGTGGGACGTGTTGACGGCTCTGTGTGGGACGTGTTGACGGCTTTGTGTGGGACGTGGTGACGGCTCTGTGTGCTCATGTGGGGTTGGGGTGGCTCTGTGTTGAACGTAGTGACTCCTTCAGCCTATGCTCATGTAGGGTTGGGATGACTCTGTGTGGAACGTAGTGACGGCTCATGTAGGGTTGGAATGGCTCTGTGTGGAACGTAGTGACGGCTCATGTAGGGTTGGGATGGCTCTATGTTTGTGTTGGGGTGGTGGGTTGGCTTTATGTGTGTGTTAGGGTGGTGGGTTGGCTCTATGTTTGTGTTGGGGTGATGGGTTGGCTCTATGTTTGTGTTGGGGTGGTGAGTTGGCTCTATGTTTGCGTTAGGGTGGTGGGTTGACTCTGTTTGTGTTGGGGTGGTGGGTTGGCTCTATGTATGTGTTGGGGTGGTGTGTTGGCTCTATGTTTGTGTTGGGGTGGTGGGTTGGCTCTATGTTTGTGTTAGGGGGGTGGGTTGGCTTTATGTGTGTGTTAGGGTGGTGGGTTGGCTCTATGTTTGTGTTGGGGTGGTGGGTTGGCTGTATGTTTGTGTTGGAGTGGTGGATTGGCTCTATGTTTGTGTTGGGGTGATGGGTTAGCTCCATGTTTGTGTTGGGGTGATGGGTTGGCTCTATGTTTGTGTTGGGGTGGTGGGTTGGCTCTATGTTTGTATTGAGGTGGTGGGTTGGCTCTATGTTTGTGTTGGGGTGATGGGTTGGCTCTATGTTTGTGTTGGGGTGGTGGGTTGGCTCTATGTTTGTGTTGGGGTGGTGGGTTTGCTCTACATTTGTGTTGGGGAGTTGGTTGGTTCTATGTGTTGGGGAGTTGTTAGCTCTATGTTTGACACAGTTAGCTGACCCACCTGTGCACACCTTACCCAGATGAATGTTACTTTGACCACATGCAGAAAGGTGAACTCATCTTTCCTACCTTCCTATCATCAACGCCATGGCTACGGTAATGGAATATGATATCATCAGTTCTCAAGACCTTCGACTGTTTAAGCAAATTTGATTAGATAGATCTAACAAATCTTGATGTTCATCTTCCTGTTAGATTGATCATCAAAAACACCCATCTGTTTCCGTTCTAGCACGAAGTTGAGGACCTTGACAACCACGAATACGATGACTTCATCCAGAGTCCTCGAAGCAAGTACAGCCCAGCTTGCCCTCGCTACGGAGATCTTCGGGACATGAGGATGGACCAGGACATGCGTATCAGTATGGACACTATGTCTGAGAAGTAAGTCTAGTGGTATGTCTCATCATCTATGTGGCACGTCACACCCTTTCTACTGCCGAAGGCGGAAGTGTCGGACCAAAAGGTGTAAATATCACAGTCCAGCTGTAAATTTGTGACACAACGCATTCCGTTCTCTGGACTACATCCTGCTACGCCACAGCCCTGTTCAGGACTTGGTAGCGGGAGATTGAGAACGAACGCTGAAGAAGAAGACACCCTTTCCATGAGCAAGATAGAGAGGATACAAATCATCCTGTGTTTGCCTCATGGCATAATCTCTACCTACTCTTCAATAAGGTTTACCATTTCTATAATCCACATATGGGCAGTCGTGGACCACAGCATCATTTTATGTGGCCACCATCCACATATGGGCAGACATGGATCACAGCATTATTTTATGTGGCCCCCATCCACATATGGGCAGACGTGGACCACAGCATCATTTTATGTGACCACCAACCAATGTGAAACACTATACGTTTGTGCTAGACATTCAAGGTTTGCTAAGAAAGTAATGCCCCACATTTAAAAAAAATCCCAGAATAAAAATAGCACATTGAAAATTATATTTCATGGTCCTCTGACAGATAGTGCAGCTGTAGTAGTCTGTTAACCTTCTGGTTTCTACATTTTAAAAATGTCACAAACATTTAGACTAACCCATTTTTGGGTACACCAGTTGTCTTGTAAATCTGATAGTGTTCATAACCAGATTGGTGTATCTGTTAGTTTCCACTGCAAATGTATTTATAACATCTACATAAACAGACCAACCACAGAAAAATCTGTTGCAACAACTTAACTTCATCACAATCAATAATGGGTTAACCTTACAAAACCAAGTGAAACAGAACAAATCAGTTTTAAATTATCTGAAGTCAAAATCGTTATTGGCAATGTTCTGGACGTCCTTTCATCGTCACCCAGCCAGATGTGTACCATCACGCTACGAGTATCTTCACATCACAAGTAGACAATTTGCCTCACCTTTCAATACCGTTATTCATGAGTATCTTCACATCGCAAGTAGACAATTTGCCTCACCTTTCAATCAGCAGCAGAAAGGTTAGGGCAATTTTCTATGATCTTGAATATTCAAAGGTATGCGAAAGATGGGTTCCTCGAATTCTCTCAGCCAATCATAGATGTCAAACGAGCAGGTACAGGAAAAGCATAATAATGTTCACTTACGTGTCAGTGGGTAGCTGCGTAAATCGACCACTGTCATGTCCTCCTGCTGCAGCTTGTTGTCAGACCTCGTCTAGAGCTCAAGGGAAGTCTGCCAACTGTCAGAGCGATGAGATGCAGGGAAGGTCACTCTTGAGCCTCCAGCTGGTAAAGCATGCATGCCCTTGATTCACTCTGTCATAGGCATACAGAGATTTTATGGAAAAGTATTTTGTGTAAAGGAGTTAGTTGCCCATCAATGTGAATCGCTCTTGTAGAACATTTATAACGAGTCCAAAGTATGGTCAATGAGCTATTAACCTTTAGCATGCTGCCATAATGTTTAGAAAATTTTTCGATGGTAGTTGACTTTCAAAAATTGTAACTGTCCTTTTGTTGGTCAATAAATATTATTTTCTTGTGTGTAGAGACATAAATGAATAAAGAAGTTGTTGGTGTTATTGTTTTTTTTGTGTGTTTGTAAGTTTCTGAGATACAAGAAGATGAATGTGAAATTTTTTGAAAAAATAAAAATATTTCGACTTTCCCGGCTAGGACTAGTCGCTCCGATAGAAATCCATGGAAACCACAACAAAGTATCGATACTGTGTTAATAATATCGACACAACTGTTAGTTTCCAATTCAAGCGTATTTATTAGATCTAAACAAACAAAATAAACAGATCTACCCGATAAAGATCCTTCCCAACAACCTACTTTACCTTTCCCAAAAAGTCGGGCAGCTCCAATCGGCGAAATAAGAAAAATAAATCGTTCAAAATCCATTTGTAATCTAACATACAATACTTTTACCGGCAAAAAGCCTGTGTAGATGGATGTGACGTATTCAGTAGTAAAAAATGGGTGTTGGTAGGGTCTCCGTACTTAGTAAAAAAAAATTGTAAACATTTTTTTTTAGTGAGTCAAGTTTAGCTGTGGCAGTTGGTCTTCGGAGTGCTAAAAGTTAATACAGATTACTCTTCAAAGACCCAAGGGTCATAACCACTCGTGTAGAACATTTATAACAGGTCCAAAGTATGGTCAATAAGCTATTAATACAGATGACGCTTCACAGACCCAAGGGTCATAACCACTCAAGGGGACAGCGTGGCCTAGTGGTTAAATGGCACAGCTCACAGTCCGAAGGTGCTGGGTTCGATCCCCATCACTCACCGGTCGTTACCCCGGGGAGGCAAACCTTTAGAAAATGCAGGAGGAAGCAGACCCTTGCATAAAATACATGCTGAAGTCGGATGCACTGGGCCGATAGGCACAAAATAAAAACCACAGGGCAACACACATTCCTTGGGGATAAGAGAAATAAGGCGAACACAAAAATAACAATTTACCACTCATCTAGAACATTTATAACGATTCAAATGGTCAACGAGCAACTAATACTGAATATTTATGATACATTCCAGGCCAATCTTTGAAAAAAATATACCAAACGTCAAGATCGTTGAGGACATCCAGAAAGAGAAGCCAGCTCGGGAAAATGGAAGACGTGAGTCAACTAATGTTTTTGTTTATTTTATTTTTACCTTACCTATTCCGCTACTATAATGGTATGTGGCCACACCTGCTGTAGGCATGCTGGCAAGAAGCCTGTGCCAAACCATTCAAGTACATTCTGTAGTACTGTGTATATCATTATGTTACCAGCCCTGTTTATCACTCTCCTTTTTTCATGTTACATTGTGCATATTATGAGGCAGTGGTTCTGTTCTTTACTCCACTAACATCCACACAGTTTGAATTTGTCCTTATTGTATGTTTCATTTTTTTAATTAAACTAAATGGTTGACATGTACGGGACAGTTCATTTCCAACATACAGGATAGTTCATTTCCAACATATGGGACAGTTCATTTCCAACATAAGGGACAGTTCATTTCCAACATACAGGACAGTTCATTTCCAACATACAGGACAGTTCATTTCCAACATACAGGACAGTTCATTTCCAACATAAGGGACAGTTCATTTCCAACATACAGGCCAGTTCATTTCCAACATACAGGATAGTTCATTTCCAACATACAGGACAGTTCATTTCCAACATACAGGATAGTTCATTTCCAACATACATGATAGTTCATTTCCAACATACAGGACAGTTCATTTCCAACATACAGGATAGTTCATTTCCAACATACAGGACAGTTCATTTCCAACATATGGGACAGTTCATTTCCAACATAAGGGACAGTTCATTTCCAACATACGGGACAGTTCATTTCCAACATACAGGACAGTTCATGTCCAATGTACAAAACACCTCACATACCTCACACAAGACACCTCACATACCTCACACAAGACACCTCACATACCTCACACAAGACACCTCACATACCTCACACAAGACACCTCACATACCTCACACAAGACACCTCACACAAGACACCTCACTTACCTCACACAAGACACCTCACACAAGAGACCTCACATACCTCACACAAGACACCTCACACAAGACACCTCACATACCTCAAACAAGACACCTGACATACCTCACACAAGACACCTCACATACCTCACACAAGACACCTCACATACCTCACATAAGACACGCCTCATACCTCACACAAGACACCTCACATACCTCACATAAGACACGCCTCATACCTCACACAAGACACTTCACACAAGACACCTCACATACCTCACACAAGACACCTCACATACCTCACACAAGACACCTCACATACCTCACATAAGACACCTCACACACCTCACACAAGACACCTCACATACCTCACACAAGACACCTCACACAAGACACCTCACATACCTCACACAAGACACCTCACACACCTCACACAAGACACCTCACACAAGACACCTCACACAAGACACCTCACACAAGACACCTCACACAAGACACCTCACACAAGACACTTCACACAAGACACTTCACACAAGACACCTCACACAAGACACCTCACACAAGACACCTCACACAAGACACTTCACACAAGACACCTCAAACAAGACACTTCACACAAGACACCTCACATACACAACATAAAACCCAAGTCACACATGAGACATATGTAGCTGCTACATAACTGACTTTCTTCATTGCCGTCAACAGGAAAACCTGATGATGAGGGCTACGAGGAGATATCTTCAGATGAGAATGATTTGGACGAAGAAGGAGAGAAAGTCAGCAAGAGGAGTAAGTACTGATCATTAGGACCTCCTTAATCTTTAGCATGCCACATTTTTTTAATTACGAAAATTTGACCTAATTAACTAACGTTAATTTCTCGCTATGGAAGTCGACTTTTAAAATTAGTAACTTTTCTGTTTGTTTGTCAATAAATATGATTTTCTTGTGTGTAGAGACACAATTGAATAACGAACATATTTGTGTGCTATCATAGCCAATCCTGATGATTTGTTGGCTGTTTCAGCAATTGTGAGCATCCTAGCCATTGACATGGCCAGTCTGATGTCATCATCGTCCAAACCCAAGCCTGACCAGGGCCCAGTCTTGCAGCGCTACAAAACTGCCAACTTGTTTGCTGAGATGGGTCTGTCTCGTATGTACGCTGGGGAGAGACTTTACAAAGAGGTGCAAGACGTTTGTCAGAAACAGATGCCGGACATTGCTGGACCGGAGGAGAAAGAAGGTTTGACAAACTCTTAATCTTAGCTATTGATAATCATCATTTTAAAACATTATGTGATGTCTTTTAACCTTTTCCAGTTTGTGCTAATTGTGCAGATTTGTCACTTTCAGTCCAGGAGAAATGTTGCAAAACCGTACGTCCAAAAATATAATTCAAAATAAAATTCATAAATATTAAACAAATTTAGCTAAAATTATGATGTAAGACACACAATTAAACTATCTATGACATGAAGTATTCATAATAAAAATTATATCTTCTTTCTTCGTTTGTTATACTACTCTTGCTATAAAGTGTTGCAGAGAGGCGGATGCTTAGATTTCTTGTTATCGCCAGGTGAGAGGCTTGTGCTGTTGTTAGGTGTAACTTTCTGAGAGTGTCAGAGACACCCTTGATCCATCTATGTCGAGGTCAATCCCTTTCATGTGGACCGAAGACCTACATGTCATATACTCTCGCTGCAGGCTAGTCATAATGCATTCTGACTAAATGACCAAGTAGGCACTAAGTTGGTTTTGTCTCCACAATCTGCATCGGCGTGGGGTTGCGGGTTTGGTCACGGATTGTCCTTCCGGCTCCACTTCTCACACAGCGCATCTCGCAGTTCTGGACCTTACTCTTATATGTCTCTAGTAAGGACCAAGACTGACATTGGTAACACAATGTAGGAATAAAAAGTGCATTTATCAGCCTTCCCTTAGTTGAAATAAGCACTATAGGGTGCAGTTTGATAGTGGACACTGTTCCCGTTCTAAATTCTATGTGCGATCTCTGGTTATATATTTATTATATATTAGTATTATTATATAAAAATTATGTATTAGTATAAAATATTTGAGTAGGTGGAAAAATGTTGGAGTTCTAGTTTATTTTCCCCAATACCTTGAAAAAGTCCCAGTCATGCATGCGGCAGCCAAAGTCTGAATCAAGTGTGTCCTTCCTTATATAATCTGATGTATGATCATTTGTCTGGTTAAATAATAAATCATTTCTTGGGTCTTGGAAGTCCAACTTTGCTAGCACTAAATATGTAATTTTATCAACTTTCCTTTGTTCTCAAATGTCCACCCATCGGAAATTACACTACATTTAAACATCAATTATGCATGCATAAATCGTTACCATCTTGTATGTTAATTCAAAACCTGAAATTCCACAAACCAAATTATAGAAAATAATGCATGTTTTAGAATTCGACTCAGACAGAAAATTACATCCAACTGCTGGACCCCAAACATTGGGAATCAGCATCTAAATCAATGATTTATATAGCTTTATTTTGCAATCAATGCAGTAGCAATTATATTTTAAAAACAGATCAGCTTCCATCTCCACTCTGAAGATCGGCAACAATGGATGGATCACCAATGTCCTCTATGTCTTGCTCCGATGGTGCAAATTGATCGGCATAATTTTTTCTGTCCATCTCTTGAAATTGTCCTCCAAAATACACATGATCAAAGGACTGCATTGGTTTGATAAGATCTCAAACGTGGAACTGTGCTAAAGAGCTGGCCAAGTATTAGTGGGCCAAGAGGCATCTAAGACGGATGATGAATAGCATCATCACCCAGGCTATACTCTGGACCTGCACATGTAAGAGGTGCCAGGGAACGCCAACACACACACACAAAGCAGAGAGCATGAATCAAACATAGAGAAATCTAGAAAGATGTGTTCAGAGCTGAAACAATGTTCCCAAGACAGGCAGGCATGGTGCATGTTTGCTGAAGACCTATACTCCACTGGAAACTGAGAAAATTTGGATTGAATAACAACTTTAGATTCTGTGATGACATTAGACATTTTTTAACGTTTTGTATAAATGTTGAATAATCTTACATTCTCCAACAGATAATTCTGACATTCTCCAACAGATAATTCTGACATTCTCCAACAGATAATTCTGACATTCTCCAACAGATAATTCTGACTTTCTCCAACAGATAAGTCTGCCATTCTCCAACAGATAATTCTGACTTTCTCCAACAGATAATTCTGACATTCTCCAACAGATAATTCTGACTTTCTCCAACAGATAATTCTGACATTCTCCAACAGATAATTCTGACTTTCTCCAACAGATAATTCTGACATTCTCCAACAGATAATTCTGACTTTCTCCAACAGATAATTCTGACATTCTCCAACAGATAATTCTGACTTTCTCCAACAGATAATTCTGACATTCTCCAACAGATAATTCTGACATTCTCCAACAGATAATTCTGACTTTCTCCAACAGATAATTCTGACATTCTCCAACAGATAATTCTGACTTTCTCCAACAATCTATTCAATAGTTTTGCTTGTTATCTTTTATACCAGAAACCAAGGATGATATTAAAAAAGATTCTAGTGAGGCACCCTGCATAAATATGAGCTCTGATGCTCCTGCAGCTACTTCAGAAGTCAAGCCAAATATAGGATTGGATACATCATTAGCTCCAACAACAATACCTGGAATAATTGGGTTCGGATCTCCCAGCACGGTGGGTGCAGTGAAAGAAGACATTGTAGGTCATGACAAAACAGCTCTCACATCTCCCAAGATGTCACCAGCAAAACGAACTGTAGACCCTGCCAAACTGATCAGGTCCACTTCGGCTTGCATGTCCAAACCAACATTCAAGTTGTACGGCGACACTTCGGCCTATCACAAACTTTATAAAGCCAAGGCACAGGAAAGGTCGGGTCTTCTGGCACATTTTGGAATGTTCCGTCGCGCACTTACTGCCCGCAAAGACTTGGATATCCGACGACAACTCTGCGGAATCGATCCCGTAAGTATCCACCATTTGCCAATTTTCTTCAAATATTTCCTGTCTTTGTTTTGTTATCACAAATCTTGTAAATATATTATCTTTTCAGTCTTGGTTGTTGGGGCGCCATTATTTTATATTTCTCCATTTGCTTTCACATTTGCTTTTAAGTTTAAGGACACCACTGATGCTGGCCTTGCGCATGAAGATGGTATCGAAGATCTGGCGGTAAAGCAACCAGTGACTCATAGCTGGCTGTTTGCATCGGAGTCATTGACTCATAGCTGGCTGCTTGCATCGGAGTCAGTGATTCATAGCTGACTGCTAGCATCAGAGTCAGTGACTCATAGCTGGCTGTTTGCATCGGAGTCATTGACTCATAGCTGGCTGCTTGCATCATAGTCAGTGACTCATAGCTGGCTGTTTGCATCGGAGTCAGTGATTCATAGCTGACTGCTAGCATCAGAGTCAGTGACTCATAGCTGGCTGTTTGCATCAGAGTCAGTGACTCAGCTGGCTGCTTGCATCATAGTCAGTGACTCATAGCTGACTGCTTGCATCAGAGTCAGTGACTCATAGCTGGCTGCTTGTATCAGAGTCAGCAACCCATAACCTGACCAAGACCCATATTGGCTTGGCCAAGAGAATAGAAGTCAAACCAGGTGCCATAGTGGCATACTGCAGCTGGATGTGTTAGACCGAAAAGGTGCAAATATCACAGCCTCGCTGTAAACTATGACACAGCCTCTACATGACAAATTTTAAAGAAGAACTGCATGAAGACAGCTTCAAAGTACTGTGTGTATTCTTGCAGTGGTGGTTTCTATAGTAGTTTGTTTTTACATGATGAGTTTGCTAGCTCACTACTATTTTTGACCACCATTGACTGCATGCTTGGAATTTCAAATTGATGCTATTCATTGCTCTCCAGTATCCACACAATATTTTCATAATTGAAAAAGGTAAAGCTGGCCTCAACAAATGGAGATCCAGGGAAATCAAGACTCACGCCAAAGTTAGAATATTCAGGTGTCAGGTTATGCAGCTGTGTGCAGCTGAAACATGGAGACGGACCAAGGCAATACAACAAAGACTCCAGTCCTTCGTTAATAGATTCATATGAAAGGCAATAGGCATAAAGTGGCAGGACTTGGTGAGGAAAGACCTATGGGAAAGGAGCTGGTATCAAGATGCTGAGCAGCGCATGAGCTGCAGTGGTCAGCGACCCATAGCTGACTGCTAGCGTCAGGGCCAGCGAACCATAGCTGTCAAGACCCTTCTACACCTCCACGCGGTGATCCTGGATAACAGGCTGCAACAGGGCAGACTGGCTAAGGAGAAGGGATCGAAGAGGGAATGCTAACCCATTACTCAAAAAATGCTTGCTGAAGTCGGATGTGTTGGACCGAAAGGTGCAAATATCGCAGTCAAGCTGTAAACTATGACACAACGCATTCCGTTCTCTGGACTACATTCTGCTACTTAAGCCCTTTCAGGGTTTGGTAGCGGGAGATTGAGAACGAACGAAAAAGAAGAAAGAACGGAGCTAAGTTACCGGATCAACAAATTAAGTGAAGAAAATGGGGCTGGATAGGATATATGTTGAAGGAAAAAAAAACATCCAATATAGCTAGACAGGCTCGTACATAGAATTCTCATAGAAAAGGGAAGAGATGTAGACTAAAAATTCTCGTATAAGAGAATGTGAGAAGAAACTAAGATTCATCCAATATATCCAGACAGGCACTTACGTGGAATTCTCAAGAGAGGAGAAAGAGATGTAGACTAAAAATACTTGGATAAAAGATTAAATAAATCAACAAATTCTTGAGAAATATTCTGTACATATGATGGTTTAAAAAGGTTACACATGAAAACTTATGGGAGAGAACAGAACAAAGCAAGGTGGAAAAGGAATCTTAGGAAGAAGGTGGCACTGCATAGGCCACACACAGCAGAAGTCACAAGCCAGTATCACTAGGCAATTTTTGTCATGGAACCCTCAGGGAAAAAGGCAAAGGCCAAAGAACACATCAAGCAGAAACAGGAGAAGCTGAACACATTTCACATGACAGATCTGTTTGAAGGGGATTGGTTGATGGTCTCAATGACAGGTCTGCTTGAAGAGGATTGGTTGATGGTCTCACATGACAGGTCTGCTTGAAAAGGATTGGTTGATGGTCTCACATGACAGGTCTGTTTGAAGTGGATTGGTTGATGGTCTCACATGACAGTTCTGCTTGAAGGCGATTGGTTGATGGTCTCACATGACAGGTCTGCTTGAAGACGATTGGTTGATGGTCTCACATGACAGGTCTGTTTGAAGTGGATTGGTTGATGGTCTCACATGACAGGTCTGCTTGAAGACGATTGGTTGATGGTCTCACATGACAGGTCTGCTTGAAGACGATTGGTTGATGGTCTCACATGGGTGTAGTTCTGACATATGAAGCTGGCAAATGGAAGGCTCGGTGCAGACCTAACATGGAAGACGTAGATTTACCAAAACAAGAATGTTTTCTTGTAGAAGTGTGCATCTTGCCAGCCTTCTTCCTTATCTTCTCTGCATCATTATATGTTTTTGCTGGCTTGATCTCTTATATACCTTTCCTTATGTCCCAGAAACACGACCAGAGTGCGGTCTACCCATCAGGAGCTGTTGACCCTGAAACATATCGACAATGCCTGCAACTCTTCAAACAGAACAGACCCTCCTGTGTGCATACAGACAATTTGGCTCCTCGAGTGTCAGACATTTTTGCCCGTGGGCTCGGAAAACCAGTTTGTTGAAAATATAGAACTGGCAGATGCATTTATAAGAATTTCAATAAAGCTGAATACACAAGATCTTACCCTTAAGCTAGCCTGCACAATTGTTTGGTGACTGCCATGGCAAGCAGCCTTTCTTCCTTGCCCCTGTAAATCACTATGGTCAATATCAGCATTTGGTCTAAAAAGATTATATTTTTAAAAACACAAAGGTAGGTAACTAAATATTCATTCTAAGTTAATACAAAGGTAGACAACTTTGTATTTGGACACAACACAAATGTGGACAACTTTTTATTTTTAAAGCAAGCAACACAATTGTGGATTGTTGCAGCAAGTAATGGCTCTCGTCTTGTCCAGACATTAGACAAGTACAGCTTTAAAACAACTTTCTTCTGCATTGTTTGTTCTCAAACAATCACACCTACATCTCTCAAACTCTGCTGTCTGTCATCTTAGGCTTGGCTCTACTCCGTACATATTACCCCACCACTGGGTTGGAGACGGACATGCTGTTACTCTGCTTCTCTCATGACGGATAACATTTTAACAACCAAGATTGCAATAAACCATGTGGTCCCACAGATGCTGTCACACAAAAAAGACATAATCCAATGGATGCTGTCACAAAAAAGATGACATAATCCAATGGATGCTTTCACAAAATAGATGATGTAATCCAATGGATGCTTTCACAAAATAGATGATGTAATCCAATGGATGCTTTCACAAAATAGATGATGTAATCCACTGGATGCTGTCACAAAATATATAATGTAATCCAGTGGATGCTGTCATCAAATAGATGACATAATCCAATGGATGCTGTCACCCAATTACTGTTTTGGACTGCCTTCTTGACCTGTGCCCATAAACCTCAAAATACCCGACCTCCAAATTCAGTTGTTTCACTGAAGTTCTTTGGCTGTTGTTCTTTCATGTTATTTCTCTGGTGTTCTGTCTCGTTGACGATCTTTGGCTGGTGTTCTATGTCTAATGTTCCTTGTCTGCTGTTCTTTGTTGTGTGTTTTTGGCTGGCGTTCTTCTTTTTTTGAGAGCCATTGAAGCTGCCATTCTTCTTCTTCTTCTTCTGCGTACACAGTCAGACAGTAACCATTATTTTCTCGAAAAAAGCGGCGGTCATCCTGAGACTCTCGCCACTACCATAGAGCTTGTCTTGCAGTTCCACTGGCAATGGCCACATCTGCTCTCTCTGATCCTCGTATGTCGGGCAGTTCTGCAGCAGATGTTCAGTGGTCATTTTACCAGTACCGCACGGGCATTCGTCGGTACACCCTATCTTCAATTTGTTGAAGAGGTGGTACCTCAGTCTGTTGTGGCCAGTGCGAAGTCTGAAGACAACGACCTGCTCTCTTCGGTTCAACTGGTAATAGGCATCGTTTTTGGTGTAACCAGTATGTTCGGTTTCCCATTTGGACATGTACCTGGCTTTGATAAGCCGTTTTGACTCTTCGTACGTCATACTGGTATCTATTTGTGGTAGCCTTGCACCTTCTTTTGCCAGTCTGTCTGCCTCCTCGTTGCCTTGGATGTTGCAGTGTGACGGAACCCACTGTACCACTACCCTTTTTGGTGCGGACTGTTGGCACAGTTTGCAGAGTGCTGCTCTTAAGTCATTAAGCTCAGTGTTTTTCTGGCTTTTTAGCGCTGTGACTACTTCGAGAGCATCTGTCAGCAGGACTATATGGCTCTCATTTTCACTGTGTGTTACCATTTCTTCCACTGCCGCCCTCAGTGCCTCTGCCTCTGCTCTGAAATTGAAGCTGCCATTCAATGCTTATATGTCACCGGCGCTGAACATAGCAACGCGACTGCTGCAGGATTTCGAATTATGGCTGCATGACCAGGACAATATGAGGCTGGGCAAAGTCTGGTCTTCCTGATGAGGCTGGACAAAGTCTGGTCTTCCTGATGAGGCTGGGCAAAGTCTGGTCTTCCTGATGAGGCTGGACAAAGTCTGGTCTTCCTGATGAGGCTGGACAAAGTCTGGTCTTCCTGATGAGGCTGGGCAAAGTCTGGTCTTCCTGATGAGGCTGGACAAAGTCTGGTCTTCCTGATGAGGCTGGACAAAGTCTGGTCTTCCTGATGAGGCTGGGCAAAGTCTGGTCTTCCTGATGAGGCTGGGCAAAGTCTGGTCTTCCTGATGAGGCTGGGCAAAGTCTGGTCTTCCTGATGAGGCTGGACAAAGTCTGGTCTTCCTGATGAGGCTGGGCAAAGTCTGGTCTTCCTGATGAGGTTGGGCAAAGTCTGGTCTTCCTGATGAGGCTGGACAAAGTCTGGTCTTCCTGATGAGGCTGGGCAAAGTCTGGTCTTCCTGATGAGGCTGGACAAAGTCTGGTCTTCCTGATGAGGCTGGGCAAAGTCTGGTCTTCCTGATGAGGCTGGACAAAGTCTGGTCTTCCTGATGAGGCTGGACAAAGTCTGGTCTTCCTGATGAGGCTGGACAAAGTCTGGTCTTCCTGATGAGGCTGGACAAAGTCTGGTCTTCCTGATGAGGCAGGACAAAGTCTGGTCTTCCTGATGAGGCTGGACAAAGTCTGGTCTTCCTGATGAGGCTGGACAAAGTCTGGTCTTCCTGATGAGGCTGGACAAAGTCTGGTCTTCCTGATGAGGCTGGACAAAGTCTGGTCTTCCTGATGAGGCTGGACAAAGTCTGGTCTTCTTGATGAGGCTGGACAAAGTCTGGTCTTCCTGATGAGGCTGGACAAAGTCGGGTCTTCCTGATGAGGCTGGACAAAGTCTGGTCTTCCTGATGAGGCTGGGCAAAGTCGGGTCTTCCTGATGAGGCAGGACAAAGTCGGGTCTTCCTGATGAGGCTGGACAAAGTCTGGTCTTCCTGATGAGGCTGGACAAAGTCTGGTCTTCCTGATGAGGCTGGACAAAGTCTGGTCTTCCTGATGAGGCTGGACAAAGTCTGGTCTTCCTGATGAGGCTGGGCAAAGTCTGGTCTTCCTGATGAGGCTGGACAAAGTCTGGTCTTCCTGATGAGGCTGGACAAAGTCTGGTCTTCCTGATGAGGCTGGACAAAGTCTGCTCTTCCTGATGAGGCTGGACAAAGTCTGGTCTTCCTGATGAGGCTGGACAAAGTCTGGTCTTCCTGATGAGGCTGGACAAAGTCTGGTCTTCCTGATGAGGCTGGACAAAGTCTGGTCTTCCTGATGAGGCTGGACAAAGTCTGGTCTTCCTGATGTGGCAGGACAAAGTCTGGTCTTCCTGATGAGGCAGGATAAAGTCTGCATCTCCCGAAGAGGCACTAACATCAATTAAATATTTACTTGTGGAGACAAGATCTCCAACAAACGTACACCAAATCCTCCTGCCCAGTTCTCTCGTCATGCCTGGTATGTCTGTCTTGACCTCTTGTCACATCTCTGGTACATCTGTCTTGACCTCTCGTCACATCTCTGGTACATCTGGCTTGACCTCTTGTCACATCTCTGGTATGTAGGTCTTGACCTCTCTTCACATCTCTAGTACATCTGTCTTGACCTCTCGTCACATCTCTTGTTTGTCTGTCTTGACCTCTCGTCACACCTCTGGTATGTAGGTCTTGAGCTCTCGTCTCTCTGTAGGATTCTGTCTTCCTCTATTTCTCGTACCCAACACATGATCTACTGCATGGACGCATACATGCTTTGACACAGGCTTCCTGTAAGGATGCCAGCTGCAGTGATCCTATGCTCCATCTTCAGCGAGTAATGAATGCCGATGTTATGAAGTATGTTACGTTAAGTCAGCTGATGTGACCCTGTCCACAGACCTGGAACATGAGCGTGTGGTGTGACTGAGTCTTTGAGTTTGTATCATTAACAATAAATCTATTGGTTCTGTATTAACTTGTGGAGTTGTTTGTTTGTAGAGTATCTCATACCTATAGCATTGGGCTAAAGGGTAGGAGCCAGTAGGCTGCTGGATCAATAACCAACCAACCAACTGACATCTATAAATGTATATTGTTTATTTTCAATTTATCTCTCTCATATAAATATGAATTTTCCATTTCTCTTTCTTCTTTTAAATACTTATTTTTACTTTAAATTTAAAATATAAACATTTAATGTAAATTTATCATCGTTCAATATTTGTTATAGTTTTTTTTTCTCTCTCTCTCTCTCTGTCTCTCTCTCTCTCTTTCTTTTTCTCTTTCTTTCTTTCTTTTAGTTATAATCACTCTATCTCTGTTTTTTTTTTGCTCCAAGAATAGAACACGATTTAGCTTGGGATGTCTTTGTGACTCCAGACTCAGCAATTGAAAAGAGCAATTAAAAACTGAATTACTTCGATCCATTCGTGAAAAACGTGTGTGGGTTGGAGACGTATCAGTCGGACATTGACACTTAAATCTACTTTTAATGGTTATCCCCGCTCTGTACACTTTCTGTTATGATCCTTGCTTTTGTTTTCTTCTTTCTAATTTTCTTTTTCGTTCGTTCTCAATCTCCCGCTACCAAATCCTGAAAGGGCTTAAGTAGCAGAATGTAGTCCGGAGAACATAATCCGTTGTGTCGTGTTTTACAGCCTGGCTGCGATATTTGCACCTTTTGGTCCAACACATCCGACTTCAGCAACCATTTTTTGAGTACCGGGTTAGCATTCCCTCTTCGATCCCTTCTCCTTAGCCAGTCTGCCCTGCTGCAGCCTGTTATCCAGGATCACCGCGCGGAGGCGTAGAAGGGTCTTGGTAGCTCTGGTTCGCTGGCCCTGACGCTAGCAGTCAGTTATGGGTTGCTGACCACTGTAGCTCATGCACTGCTCAGCGTCTTGATCCCCTTTTTCATTTCATTGGTCATTGTTTTCTTTTAGATAATATTTCTGTTTCCGCAAAATGCACATGACATCTGTCTGATACGTGATGTCCGATATCCTTGTTGAAACTATCTTGTCTCGGACTAGACTTCACATGGAGACCTAATAAATCACGGCGAACGAGAAGAAGAAAACGAGGAAGAAGATCACATAATAGACTTCAATTTAGCTATAGGTAGCAAGAAATGGCTTCTGGGTGGGGGAGAGAATGGGGGAGGGGGGGGGGGGCAGATAATGAAATCAGATATTAACAACAGCTCACAAACACTTGCAGAAATCACTATATGGCATTGGGCCAAAGGGCACAGGTCACTGAATCAATAACCAACCAACATAATAAATCTCAAGCTATGTCATTGTTGTTTAAAAACCGTCTTCAAATATGACAATATCACATTGGCTTAAGAACTGTCTTCGGGGAAGAAGACTAACGTCTGGTCAGGCAAAATATACTGGACAAGACCCTCACCTCAGCTTCCTAGCAGCCCTCCCTGGAAACGGGCTGTTTTCATCGCGCCTGGCTAAAGAGGTGAATGACACGCAGATGAAGCCAGGCATTTAGCACAACCACTTGAAATACCTTGGTCCACCTTCATCAGCATGCTCGAGATGCCAGGAAAGCTACTGCAGCCCCCCACTGTCAGGGCGCACACAAGAAAAACCTAGTCATTGTGAACATTTGCAAACAACAACCGTTTTCAAATGTCATATTGGTTTAGGATACATCTTTGTTTATCAAGTGATGTCATGGTGATTTAAGAACCACCTTCAAATGTCAAGTGATGTCATGATGATTTAAGAACCACCTTCAAATGTCAAGTGATGTCATGGTGATTTAAGAACCACCTTCAAATGTCAAGTGATGTCATGGTGATTTAAGAACCACCTTCAAATGTCAAGTGATGTCATGGTGATTTAAGAACCACCTTCAAATTTCAAGTGATGTGACAGTTTAAGAACCACCTTCAAATGTCAAGTGATGTCATGGTGATTTAAAAACCACCTTCAAATGTCAAGTGATGTGACAGTTTAAGAACCACTCTGATGTCAAGTGATGTGGTTTAAGAACCACTCTCAAATGTCAAGTGATGTGGTGGTTTAAGAACCACTCCGATGTCATGTGATGTTGCGGATTGAGAACCAATCTTAAATGTCAAGTGATGT
The DNA here is from genome assembly GCA_036924085.1 of Ariolimax columbianus. Taxonomy (NCBI): domain Eukaryota; kingdom Metazoa; phylum Mollusca; class Gastropoda; order Stylommatophora; family Arionidae; genus Ariolimax; species Ariolimax columbianus. The sequence goes on from JAVGWX010000021.1 coordinate 3,441,748, forward strand.
GGTGGTTTAAGAACCACTCCAATGTCATTGTGATGTTGCGGATTGAGAACCAATCTCAAATGTCAAGTGATGTGGTGGTTTAAGAATCATCTTGCACTATCCAGGACAATGCAGGAGTACGTGGTATTATATCCCCTGAAATACCAAAGCACAGCACCAATCCTCTCAGCAGCATCTCTTAAACCTCAGGTCCAACACTATTACCATCTCCAGTTTCCGCCATTACCGGTACCAGTTTGATCGGTTTCATCTCGGATAGTGGCCGTTACACAATACCATGTGATTAACCTGACCCGGTTCGATGCGTTTAGCAAATCGCCTGGAACGAATTTCAAGCCATGTGTATTATATCTGCTGGCAGAGCTAGGGTGTCATTCGGTGTAACTTCTTACAGGTTCGGCGTGGAGATCGGTGACCACTGGAGCGTTACAGTGTGACGTAAGCAGGTGAAGTGAAGCGGCTGTCGTCTGTGATAGTTGAGAATCTAAAACGTGTTGGACGGAGAAAAACCAGATCATAGCAGGATGAATGTCACGTAGGCATGTGCAGCAGAAGTGTAGCAAGGAGGGATGAGGGTAGAAAATAAATTACCAGCAGGTAATGAAAAGTAAAGATGAAGGAATAACGTAACGTCTGTAAGCTGGTTTAGAAGGGTGGTTTAACCGATGTGTGAGTCCATCTTAATAGACTCAAACACTAGAGCTAAGTAGACCCGCAGCTAGGTAGGCGCCATCTATATCTACTCTTAACAAACCACCTGGGGAAAGGTACAAATAACTTAAGTAGATTCTTAAATTGAATTTTGTTCGGGCAGCGGCCTTTAATCCTACTCTTTTCGATTTCTAACTGCCAGGGAATTGTTTATGTGCTCGACACTGAATACTAGTCAGAGATCAGGGACATTTTTACCAGAAGATCGACGTGAAAAAAAATCTCGGTCTTCACCGAGATTCGAATCCCAGGCACCCGAGATGGACACCTTACCTCGAGACCACTGAGTTCCCTTATGTAGATGGACAGACATATACTTGGACACGAGCAGACGGATATATGCGTTCTTAATATAGGGAACCAGCTGCAGGGGGCGCCTTATGCAAGACTCAAACCTACATGCACCCATGGAGAAAAGAACAGATCAACCGTAGTCTTTCAAACATTTCCATAGAAGACTACTAAATAAAGTTGTACATGGTGCTAGCAATCTCAAAGCAGCTGGCTTAGACGAACTAAGACCAGAACAAATATAAAAAAAGTTTGAAACAAAGTAATGGCTAGTAGAATTGTTAAATACTTGCATCTCAATAACACTAATCCTGAAAATATGGAGGACCCGAGTAGTTGCTCTACTCAGATCACGGGAAGACCCAATCTATCCCAATAGCTCATATGCCGCCTATACCTGAAAACAATGATCCTAAACCATATCGGCTCGACAGTGGATAAAACAAGTAATCCAATGGATGAACAAATGATCCAATGGATGAACAAATAATCCAAGAACAAGCTGAGTTCAGACTTTTAACGTCATGCTACGATCAAATACTGAACCTGACCCAACTAATCAAAGATGGATACAAGGAAAAACAAATCAATGAAGTGGCATTTATTGACCTAAACGCACATGTGACACAGTAAACTACAGAAAGCTAACGCACAAGCTATACCAATAAACAAGAGACTAGGGCATTATCAAGCTAGTTAAAGGTCTACATAAAATAGGCGCTTCTACGTCGGCCTAGGAAACGAAAAAAAAACCGATGGAGGCGCCATTAAAAGGGGTGTTGTTTAAGAAATGTACTGGCACCATCGATGTTCAATATATACACCAACGAGCAATCGAAGAAAACACCTGCAAGACAGTTCGTATATACCGGCGACACGACAGTCGCCGCACAAGGAACACGCTTCTGTGCTGTTGAATACAAGCTGGCAACGCTTTCAAAAAAGTAAAATGTATTACTATGAAAACCACCTTACACGAAACCCAGACAAAACCCAAGTAGGTGTCTTCCATTTGAGTTTCAGAGAGGTCAAAGGGAAATAATGACGAAATGAGACACTGAGCGCCCACCAAATACCAGGGTGTCAAGCTAGACAGTAACCTGTCCACCAAGACACAGAGCAGGTCGTCCCGTTCAGATTGAAACAGAATGCGATTGGTGGGTGAGTTGATGATTCGAACTGAAAGGACGAAGAGTCAAAAAGGCTTATTAGCGCTAGATACATGACCAAATGGGAAATAGAAAATACTGGCTACACAAAAAACGATGCCTATTACCAGTTGAACAGAAGAGAGCAGGTCGTGGTCTTCAGACTTCGCACTGGCCACAATAGACTAAAGTACCACCTATTCAACAAATTGAAGATAGGTGGCACTGACGAATGCTCGTGTGGTACCGGCAAAATGACCGCTGAACATTTGCCCGACATACGAGGATCAGAGAAAGCAGATGTGGCCATCACCAGTGGCATCACTAGACAAGCTCTATGGCAGTGTCGACAGCCTCTGGATGACCGCTGCTTTTTTTCAAAAAAATACAGGTTGACGTCTGACAGCGTACAAAAAGAAGAAGAAGAAGAAGAACTGACAGGCGAGTAATGATAGACAGTGTAGCAACTGAAACCTGTGTAGCAGGACAATCGTGGATTTTTGTCTTTCGTAATTACTAACTGTCTGCATTTCTTAGTAATCCCCTTGTTCGCCTGGTTTAGCCGATATATTAATGCTTCATCACATCTTGGTGGCGACGTTTCCTGAATGATGTAGACGTTGGACGTGTAGTCAAATATGGATGAGAAAGCAGACCACATACTTCCATGCTGCAGGTTGTGGATGAGACAGTAGACCAAAGACTTCCATGCTACAGGTTGTGGCTGCGACAGTAGACCAAAGACTTCCATGCTACAGGTTGTGGCTGAGACAGTAGACCAAAGACTTCCATGCTGCAGGTTGTGGCTGAGACAGTAGACCAAAGACTTCCATGCTGCAGGTTGTGGCTGAGACAGTAGACCAAAGACTTCCATGCTGCAGGTTGTGGCTGAGACAGTAGACCAAAGACTTCCATGCTGCAGGTTGTGGCTGAGACAGTAGACCAAAGACTTCCATGCTGCAGGTTGTGGCTGAGACAGTAGACCAAAGACTTCCATGCTGCAGGTTGTGGCTGAGACAGTAGACCAAAGACTTCCATGCTGCAGGTTGTGGATGAGACAGCAGACCACAGACTTCCATGCTGCAGGCTGTGGCTGAGACAGCGACGGGTAAGTTTATCAATGTTAATGAAAATTATGATTGAGAAATAAGGGACAATAAATGGTTTCGAGGTTCAAAATTTGGGAACAAGATGCTAAGCAGTGCATGAGCTGTAGCAGTCAGTGACTCAAAACTGACTGCTAGGGCCAAGGCCAGCCAAACAGAGCTCCCAAGACCGTTCATCATCTTCACGTTGTGGTCCTGGATAACTTGCTGCAACCTGGCAGACTGGCCAAGGAGAAGTGATCGAATAGGGAAGACTAACCCGGTACCCAAAAAACGCCTACTGAAGTCGGATTTGTCGGACAGAAAGGTGCATATATCGCAGTCAAGCTGTAAACTACGACACAGCGCATTTCGTTCTTCGGTCTACATCCTGCTACTTGCAAAGCCTTGTGAAGTACTTAGTAGTGGGAGATAGAGAACGTTCAGGGCTTGGTAGTGGGAGTGACAGAACGTTCAAGGCTTAGTAGTGGGAGATAGAGAACGTTCAGGGCTTGGTAGCGGGAGTTTGAGAACGTCCAGGGCTTGGTAGCGGGAGTTAGACCACGTTCAGGGCTTGGTAGTGGGAGTGAGAGAACGTTCAGGGCTTGGTAGTGTGAGTGAGAGAACGTTCAGGGCTTGGTAGCGGGAGTTTGAGAACGTTCAGGGCTTGATAGCGGGAGTGAGAGAACGTTCATGGCTTGGTAGCGGGAGAATGAGAACGAACGACGAAGAAGAATAAATACGTTTTCTAATCTCATTTAGTTATTATAAAATATCCATTTGGGACCTATTTACTGACGACAGTAGAAATCTGTATGTATAATATTAATTTGATTTCCAGCAGAGGTGAAGATTGGTTGGAACGGTGGCCTTGGTCAGTTATCCTGGCCTTGAGTGTGCCCTCGATCTGAGTACGGTTTGGAATATCTAATCTGCCCGATTTGCGTGGAATACCCTCGCAGCCGGGCCTTAGAAACGTGGCCTAGTAATCATATTCTGCAATGAAGCACTCCTAAGACGAGAACAAATGAGAATGAGGGATTTGACCAACAGACAATTAGCACGCCTAGTCTAATACCAATAATGAACACTGCCCCAAGACGCTCACCGGAATTAGCGGTGTCCTGGAGGGAAGAATGGTTGGAGGACTTACTGTATATTAGCGACATGTGTTAGGGGTTAAGCAGGCCAATTTAGCTGTCTGTCTTTCATAGTTACCACTATCTGCATTTCTTAGCCCTCTCCTGTCTGTCTGCATCCCTTGGCCCTGCATCCTCTGTCTGTCGGTTGGCCTGTCTATCTGCGTTCCTGAGCCCTCCCTCTGTATGTCTGTCTGTTTGCGTTCATAAGCCCTCCGTCTGTCTATCTGTCTGTTTGCATTTCTCAGCCCTCCCTCTGTCTGCAGGTCTGTCTGCGTGTCTTAGCCCTTCCTTTGTCTGTCTGCATTCCTTAGCAAATACCATGTCTGCTGTCGTTAGCCCTGTCTGTGCCTGCATTCCTTAGCCTTTACTATGGCTGTCTGCATTCCTTAGCCCACCCCTGTCTGACTGCATTCCCTAACCCTGTATGTTGGTCTGCATTCCTCGGCACTCTATATGTCTGTCTGTCTGCATTCCTTATCCCTTGCCTGCCTTTCTGTATTTATTAACCCTAACCCTAGCTGTCTGCATTCCTTACCTACCTGTCTGCATTCCTTAGCCCTAACCATGTATGTCTGCATTCCTTATCCCTTACCTGTCTGTCTGTCTGCATTCCTTATCCCTTACCTGTCTGTCTGTATACATTGCTTAGCACTCCCTATGTCTGTCTGCATTCCTTATCCTTTACCTGTCTGTCTACATTCCCTAGTCTTCTGCTTGTCTGTCTGCATCTGTGTGTGAGCGCATACCGAAACTGATGTTTGGCTGTCTACCCGTATGTCTGTCTATCTGAATGTATCTGTATTATGCGGAATCCGATGCCTGGCTGACTTTCTATCCTCTTCCTTGAAGATAACGTTTGTGACGTTGTAGTTTTCAGCGAGGCTGCGATACTGCCCCTTTCGACCCGACGCATCCGATTACAGCACGACATTTTCGGGACCGGATTTGACTTCCCTCGTTGATCCCTAATCTCTTAGCCAGCCTGCATGGTTGCAGTCTGTTTACAGGTCCGTCACCTGGAGACGAAATAAGAGTCTTGGTCAGTTATGGATCACTGACTCTAATACAAGCAGCCAGTTTTGAGTCGTTGACCCTGACGCAAGCAGCCATTTATGAGTCGTTGACCCTGACGCAAGCAGTCAGTTATGGGTCGTTGACCCTGACGCGAACTGCCAGTTATGAGTCGTTGACCATGACGCAAGCAGCCAGTTATGAGTCGCTGACCCTGACGCAAAATACCAGTTATGAGTCACTAGTTGCTGTCAGCTCATTCACTGCTGTATCTACGACCCCGAATGTCTGTCTGATTCATGTCTGTCATTTTGTCAAAAGTGGCATCAGGCTGTCTGTCTGTATGTATGCCTTTCTGGCAATCTATATATTTGTATGTCTCTCTTTTAAATTTTGTAAAAATGTTACGTGTTTGCCTCACTAGTTTCTACTGGCGGAGGACTCCTATTCCACCCCAGACCGTAGTCAATTGGGCGATATTAAGACGCCTAAACCAGTGCTTGGATGTATGTGTGCACCTGTATGTACATATGCTAGGTGTGTGCACTCTCAGAAGCCAGCCCAACCAAAGTGCAATGGAAGGGCCTCATCCTGAAGGCGCGTGTGAATGTTGTGTAAGAGTGTGAATGTTGGACAGAGTAAAATAAACAGAGTGAGGTAAGAAGAGAGAGAAGCCTCAGAGGGTCCAGAGTTACCCTTGGATGCTCTCTCTCTCACTACATATCTGTATGTGTGTCTATTTGTCGGTCTATCTGATATTGTCTTCTTTGTACATATCTTTACACGAACACGTACACACACACACACACACACACAATATATATATATATGCTAACAAACGCGCATGTCCACACACACATCATAATAAGAAAAGCAATTACCTTCACAAATAAACCTGATACACTTATTTTATTAAAAAACGAAATAATTAAGTTCATTCTAATAACATCCTGATTAATTGTATTTATTTCCCTCTGAAATTACCCGATTACTTCCCCGTATTAGAAACGAAACAATAAAAACACTCTGTAGCCAATGTATATGTCATTAAGACTTGTGACTCCTCTCTACGCTTGGTGGAGCCTGCTAAGAGAACAAGGCACCCGCCGGCGAAGCTTCTGCTGTATATCATTTTTAGTTATCGCTATTGCTTTTCGCTCGAGTGGTACCCGTGAGAGAGACAATAGGCTCGATGTGAATCACCCGCGGATGCGTCATAAGAGGACTGAAGAAGGTTGTGAATGTATCTTGCAGTATTCTCATGTTGTAATACTAGATACTATGGGGAATTGTTCCAGGGGATTTGGAAAGATGCAGGAGTTATCCCCTTGCTAAAAAAGAGCAATAAATCAGATCCAGCAAATTATAGATCGGTGAGTTTAACGAGCATAGTCTGTAAATTGATGGAGTTCATAATCAAAGAAAACACTGTAATGCATTTATACATGTTTAGTCTAATCAGAAATAGTCAGCATGGCTTACTAGAGGCAGATCATTCTTAACAAATTTGTTATAATTCATGGAGGAGGTTACTAAAATGATAGATAAAGGGGAGCCAGTAGATGTTATTTATCTAGATTTTGCTATGGCTTTTGATAGAGTACCTCGTCGGAGATTATTTAGAAAGTTAAAATCACATGGAATAGGTAGGGAAGTTGCCAAATGGATTGAAAATTGGTTAACGGGAAGAAGGCAGAGAGTGGGAATAAATAAGGAGTACTCTGAGTGGTGTGAGGTAAAAAGTGAGCTCGGTCTGGGACCAATTATTTTCTTGATATATATAAACGATTTGGACTTTGATATCGTATCCATTATTGCAAAATTCGCTGACGACACAAAACTATGCATCATCTTAAGCAGAAGTGGATATATACAAGTAGATATAATTCAAGAATGGTCTGTAAGCTGGAAAATTTAGTTTAGTGTAGATAAATCTACAGTCATCCACATGGGTAGATCCAATATGGAACATGATTACAAAATGGGCGAGACCAATAATATAATGAAAGAAAAAGTAAAGGAACTAAGGGTTATAATAGATCATGCAGGTAAAGTGAGTGAGCAAGTTCAGGTAGCAGTGAAAATGGCAAATGCAATATTAGGTATGATAAAAAGAAATATTAAACATAGCAGCAAAGAAGTTATAGTCAAACTGTATAAAGCATTAGTTAGACCTAGATTGGAGTACTGTGTACAGGTGTGGAGTCCTTATCGTAGAGGGGATATAAACATGCTGGAAAGGATACAAATAAGAGCGACACAGCTTTTAGTGGGATTCCAGAATTACAGTTATGAGAGAGAGACTAACGTTTCAGTGGGCAAAACGTACAGATCAGACTATGTTAGTCAGGATCAGGTAAAACATACTGATCAGACTATGTTAGTCAGGATCAGGTAAAACATACTGATCAGACTATGTTAGTCAGGGTCAGGTAAAACATACTGATCAGACTATGTTAGTCAGGGTCAAGTAAAACATTCTGATTAGACTATGTTAGTCAAGGTCAGGCAAAACATACTGATCAGACTATTTTAGAGCCAGGTAAAACATACTGATCAGACTATTTTAGAGCCAGGTAAAACATACTGATCAGACTAGTTAGTCAGGGTCAGGTGAAATATGGTACCTAGAAACCCCCCCCCCCCCCCCCCCCCCGCTGTTCTTCCTGGAAACAGATCTGTTTTTTGACAGCCTGACTAACAAGGTGGATGTTGATCTGATCCCTGTAGTAGTAAGCGTCACATGATGAAGTCAATCAAAGCACAACAGCCTGGAAGATTCCGGTTCACCTTCATCAGAAAACTCGGCAATTGAGGAAAGTTTCCGCAACTCGCCACCTAACGACCTTTCAGAGCTCGTCAATGGTAAACATACTTGAATGGTCATGTGTTATGTATACTCGTCACTACTTTATGGCGCAGAAACATGGACAATAAATAACGAGTTAGAAACGAGTATTGAAGGCGTCGAAACGAGGGCTTATAGAAGATGGGGTCGCATTTCTTGGAAAGAGGAGAAAAAAAATTTGGAGGTATTGGAAAAGTTGGGGGTAAAAAGAGAATTAATGACCGAAATCAGGGTTAGATAGTTACGTTTTTTTGGTCCTATAAAAAGACATGGCTCTTTGTTGAAGACCATACTGGAGGGTAGGGTGGAAGGCAGTCGTTCAAGAAGCAGACAACGCTTTAAGTGGGTGGATACCATCAGGAGATGGACTGAAAAAGTATGTTAGATTGCACAATTACGGCAAGATAGAGTACACTGGAGATCCAATGCAGCCGATCTTGGAACTTGAATTGAGCTGACATTACGCCTCCCATGAAGGAAGCCTGTACGAAGCACTTGACATACTGTTACACCTGTGATATTTTGTGATGATTGTGTGGAAGGGCGAAGGTATCCCATATATAACGCACATCCTCCGTTCGCTGACCTCTGTGAAAGAGAAATGAGGCCAGAGTCAGTTGTTCTCTACTGTACGCCACTATTCTCATTTAAGTTCTTATTTGGGGAATTACAGCTATAGGGAAGGTAAAGTGAGAGAGAGAGAGATAGAGAGAGAGAGAGAGAGAGGGGGGAGAGAGAGAGAGAGGGACAGAGAAAGTGAGAGAAATATATATGGAGAGAGAGAGAGACAGTAATAGAGATATGAGAAGTTTCTCATGCCTGACTTCTTTCTCTTCTTCATCTTCTTCTTCTTCGTCGTCAGTCTTCTTCTTCGTCGTCTTCTTCTTCTGCTTCTTCTTTGTTTGCCCTGTGACTCTATAAAGACAATAGTCAGCTCAAGGTTTGCAATGTGTCATTAGAGTTTCTTATGGAATGAAGGACACTGCAGTCAAGTGGCCGCTACATTCACAGATATGTGCTTGGCAGGTGAGTAACAAGTGTGTAACAGGTGTGTAGTAAGTGTTTGTAGCAGCTGTGTACCAGGTGTGAAGTAGGTGTGTAGTAGGTGCGTGGTAGGAGGCATGTGTGTGGTAGGTGTGTAGTAGATGTGTAGCAGGTGTGTAGTAGGTGTGTAGTAGGTGTGTAGAAGGTGTGTAGTAGGTGTGTAGAAGGTGTGTAGAAGGTGTGTAGAAGGTGTGTAAAAGGTGTGTAGAATGTGTGTAGTAGGTGTGTAGTAGGTGTGTAGTAGGTGTGTAGTAGGTGTGTAGCAGGTGTGTGGTAGGGTACATGTGTGTAGTAAGTGTATAGTTGGTGTCTAGTACATGTGTAGTAGGTGTGTAGGTGGTGTGTGGTAGGTGTGTGGTAGGTGTGTAGTAGATGTGTAGCACGTATGTAGTAGGTGTGTAGAAGGTGTGTAGCAGGTGTGTGGTAGGTGTGTAGTAAATGTGTAGCACGTATGTAGTAGGTGTGTAGCAGGTGTGTGGTAGGTGTGTAGCAGGTGTGTAGTAGGTGTAGTAGGTGTGTAGTAGGGTACATATTTGTAGTAGGTGTCTAGTAGGTGTGTAGTAGGGTACATATGTGTAGTAGGTGTGTAGTAGGGTACATGTGTGTAGTAGGTGTGTAGTAGGTGTGTAGTAGGGTACATATGTGTAGTAGGTGTGTAGCAGGTGTGTAGCAGGTGTGTAGTAGGTGTGTAGTAGGTGTGTAGTAGGTGTGTAGTAGGGTACATGTCTGTAGTAAGTGTGTAGTTGGTGTGTAGTACATGTGTAGTAGGTGTGTAGGTGGTGTGTGGTAGGTGTGGGGTAGGTGTGTAGTAGATGTGTAGTAGATGTGTAGCACGTATGTAGTAGGTGTGTAGAAGGTGTGTAGCAGGTGTGTGGTAGGTGTGTAGTAAATGTGTAGCACGTATGTAGTAGGTGTGTAGCAGGTGTGTGGTAGGTGTGTAGCAGGTGTGTAGTAGGTGTAGTAGGTGTGCAGTAGGGTACATATGTGTAGTAGGTATCTAGTAGGTGTGTAGTAGGGTTCATATGTGTAGTAGGTGTGTAGTAGGGTACATGTGTGTAGTAGGTGTGTAGTAGGTGTGTAGTAGGGTACATATGTGTAGTAGGTGTGTAGCAGGTGTGTAGCAGGTGTGTAGTAGGTGTATAGTAGGTGTGTAGTAGGTGTGTAGTAGGTGTGTAGTAGGTGTGTAGTAGGTGTGTAGTAGGGTACATGTGTGTAGTAAGTGTGTAGTTGGTGTGTAGTACATGTGTAGTAGGTGTGTAGGTGGCGTGTGGTAGGTGTGTGGTAGGTGTGTAGTAGATGTGTAGCACGTATGTAGTAGGTGTGTAGCAGGTGTGGTAGGTGTGTAGCAGGTGTGTAGTAGGTGTGTAGTAGGGTACATATGTGTAGTAGGTGTCTAGTAGGGGTGTAGTAGGGTACATATGTGTAGTAGGTGTGTAGTAGGGTACATGTGTGTAGTAGATGTGTAGTAGGTGTGTAGTAGGGTACATATGTGTAGTAGGTGTGTAGCAGGTGTGTAGCAGGTGTGTATTAGGTGTGTAGTAGGTGTGTAGTAGGTGTGTAGAAGGGCACATGTGTGTAGTAGGGTATATGTGTGTAGTATGTGTGTAGCAGATGTGTAGTAGGGTACATGTGTGTAGTAGGTGTGTAGCGGGTGTGTAGTAGGTGTGTAGTATGGTACATGTGTAGTAGGTGTGTAGCGGGTGTGTAGTAGGTGTGTAGTAGGTGTGTAGTAGGATAAATGTGCATAGTAGGTGTGTAGCTGGTATGTAGTAGGGTACATGTGTGTAGTAGGTGTGTAGCGGGTGTGTAGTAGGGTACATATGTGTAGTAGGTATGTAGCGGGTGTGTAGTAGGGTACATGTGTGTAGTAGGTGTGTAGCGGGTGTGTAGTAGGTGTGTAGTATGGTACATGTGTGTAGTAGGTGTGTAGCGGGTGTGTAGTAGGTGTGTAGTAGGGTAAATGTGTATAGTAGGTGTGTAGCGGGTGTGTAGTAGGGTACATGTGTGTAGTAGGTGTGAAGTAGATGTGTAGTATATGTGTAGTAGGTGTGTAGTAGATGTGTAGTAGGTGTGTAGTAGGTGTGTAGTAGATGTGTAGTAGGTGTGTAGTAGGTGTGTAGTAGGTGTGTAGTTGGTGTGTAGTTGGTGTAGTAGGGTATATGTGTATAGTAGGTGTGTAGCGGGTGTGTAGTAGGGTACATGTGTGTAGTAGGTGTGTAGTAGGTGTGTAGTAGGTGTGTAGTAGATGTGTAGTAGGTGTGCAGTAGATGTGTAGTAGGTGTGTAGTATGTGTGTAGCAGGTGTGTAGTAGATGTGTAGTACGTGTGTAGCAGGTGTGTAGTGGGTGTGTAGTAGGTGTGTAGTAGGTGTGTAGTAGGGTACATGTGTGTAGTAGGTGTGTAGCGGGTGTGTAGTAGGTGTGTAATAGGTGCATAGTAGGCGTGTAGTAGGTGTGTAGTAGGGTACATGTGTGTCGTAGGTGTGTAGCGTGTGTAGTAGGGTACATGTGTGTAGTAGGTGTGTAGTAGGTATGTAGTAGGTGTGTAGTAGGGTACATGTGTGTAGTAGGTGTGCATTAGGTGTGTAGTAAGTGTGTAGTAGAGTACATGTGTGTAGTAATGTGTGTAGTAGATGTATAGTAGGTGTGTAGTAGGGTACATGTGTGTGGTAGGTGTGTAGTAGATGTGTAGTAGGTGTGTAGTAGGTGTGTAGTAGGTGTGTAGTAGGTGTAGTAGGGTACATGTGTGTAGTAGGTGTGTAGTAGGGTACAAGTGTGTAGTAGGTGTGTAGTAGGGTACATGTGTGTAGTAGGTGTGTAGTTGGTGTGTAGTATGATACATGTGTGTAGCAGGTGTGTAGCGGGTGTTAAATAGGTGTGTAGTAGGGTACATGTGTGTAGTAGATGTGTAGTAGGTGTGTAGTAGGGTACATGTGTGTAGTAGGTGTGTAATAGGGTACATTAGTGTAGTAGGTGTGTAGTGGGGTACATGTGTGTAGCAGGTGTGTAGTAGGTGTATAGCAGGTGTGTAGTAGGGTACATGTGTGTAGCAGGTGTGTAGTAGGGTACATGTGTGTAGTAGGTGTGTAGTAAGGTACATGTGTGAAGCAGGTGTTTAGTAGGTGTGTAGCAGGTGTGTAGTAGAGTACATGTGTGTAGTAGGTATGTAGTATGGTACATGTGTGTAGCAGGTGTGTAGCAGGTGTAGTAGGGTACATGTATGTAGTAGGTGTGTAGTAGGGTACATGTGTGTAGCAGGTTTGTAGTAGGTGTGTAGTAGGGTAAATGTTTGTAGAAGGCGTGTAGTATGTGCGTAGTAGGTGTGTAGTAGGTGTGTAGCGGGTGTGTAGCGGGTGTGTAGCGGGTGTGTAGTAGGTGTGTAGTAGGGTACATGTGGTTAGTAGGTGTGTAGTAGGTGTGTAGCAGGGTACATGCGTGCAGCAGGAGTGTAGTAGGTGTGCAGTAGGTGTGTAGTAGGTGTGTAGTAGGTGTGTAGTAGGTGTGTAGTAGGTGTGTAGTAGGTGTGTAGTAGGGTACATGTGTGTAGTAGGTGTGTAGTAAGCGTGTAGTAGGTGTGTAGTAGATGTGTATTATGTGTGTAGTAGGTGTGTAGTAGGGTACATGTGTGTAGTAGGTGTGTATTAGGTGTGTAGTAGGTGTGTAGTAGGGTACATATGTGTAGTAGGTGTGTAGTAGATGTGTAGTAGGGTACCTATGTGTAGTAGGTGTGTAGTAGGTGTGTAGTAGGTGTGTAGTAGGGCACATGTGTGTAGTAGGTGTGTAGTTGAAGTGTAGTAGGTGTGTAGTAGGCCACATGTGTATAGTAGGTGTGTAGTAGGTGTGTAGTAGGGTACATGTGTGTAGTAGGTGATTAGAGGGTGTGTAGTAGTTGTGTAGTAGGTGTGTAGTATGGTACATGTGTGTAGTATGTGATTAGCGGGTGTGTAGTAGGTGTGTAGTATCGTACATGTGTGTAGCAGATGTGTAGTAGAAGTTTAGTAGGGTACATGTGTGTAGTAGGCGTGTAGTAGGGTACATGTGTGTAGTAGGTGTGTAGTAGGGTACATGTGTGTAGCAGGTGTGTAGTAGGTGTGTAGCAGGTGTGTAGTAGGATACATGTGTGTAGCAGGTGTGTAGTAGGGTACATGTGTGTAGCAGGTGTGCAGAAGGTGTGTATTAGGTGTGTAGAAGGGTACATATGTGTAGTTGGTGTGTAGTAGGTGTGTTGTAGGTGTGTAGTAGGGTACATGTGTGTAGTAGTTGTGTAGTAGGTGTGTAATAGGATACATGTTTGTAGTAGTTATGTAGTAGGGTACATGTGTGTAGTAGGTGTGTAGCAGGTGTGTAGTAGGGTACATGTGTGTAGTAGGTGTGTAGTATCTTACATGTGTGTAGTAGGTGTGTAGTAGGTGTGTAGCAGGTGTGTAGTAGGGTACATGTGTGTAGTAGGTGTGTAGTAGGGTACATGTGTGTAGTAGGTGTATAGTGGGTGTGTAGCAGGTGTGTAGTAGGGTACATGTGTGTAGTAGGTGTGTAATAGGGTACATGTGTATAGCAGGTGTGTAGTAGGTGTGTAGCAGGTGTGTAGTAGAGTACATGTGTGTAGTACGTGTGCAGTAGGGTACATGTGTGTAGCAGGTGTGTAGTAGGTGTGTAGCAGGTGTGTAGTAGGTGTATAGCAGGTGTGTAGTAGGGTACATGTGTGTAGTAGGTTTGTGGTAGGGTACATGTGTGTAGTAGGTATGTAGTAGGTGTGTAGTAGGTGTGTAGTACGTGTGTAGTAGGTGTGTAGCAGGTGTGTAGTAGGTGTGTAGCAGGTGTGTAGTAGGGTACATGTGTGTAGCAGGTGTAGTAGGGTACATGTGTGTAGTAGGTGTGTAACATGTGTAGCAGGTGTGTAGTAGGTGTGTAGTAGGTGTGTAGTATGTGTGTGGTAGGTGTGTAGTAGGTGTGTAGTAGGTGTGTAGTAGGTGTGTAGTAGGTGTGTAGTAGGGTACATGTGTGTAGTAAGGGTGTAGTTGGTGTGTAGTACATGTGTAGTAGGTGTGTAGGTGGCGTGTGGTAGGTGTGTGGTAGGTGTGTAGTAGATGTGTAGTATATGTGTAGTAGGTGTGTAGTAGATGTGTAGTAGGTGTGTAGCGGGTGTGTAGTAGGTGTGTAGTAGGGTAAATGTGTATAGTAGGTGTGTAGCGGGTGTGTAGTAGGGTACATGTGTGTAGTAGGTGTGAAGTAGATGTGTAGTATATGTGTAGTAGGTGTGTAGTAGATGTGTAGTAGGTGTGTAGTAGGTGTGTAGTAGATGTGTAGTAGGTGTGTAGTAGGTGTGTAGTAGGTGTGTAGTAGGTGTGTAGTTGGTGTAGTAGGGTATATGTGTATAGTAGGTGTGTAGCAGGTGTGTAGTAGGGTACATGTGTGTAGTAGGTGTGTAGTAGGTGTGTAGTAGGTGTGTAGTAGATGTGTAGTAGGTGTGCAGTAGATGTGTAGTAGGTGTGTAGTATGTGTGTAGCAGGTGTGTAGTAGATGTGTAGTACGTGTGTAGCAGGTGTGTAGTGGGTGTGTAGTAGGTGTGTAGTAGGTGTGTAGTAGGGTACATGTGTGTAGTAGGTGTGTAGCGGGTGTGTAGTAGGTGTGTAATAGGTGCATAGTAGGCGTGTAGTAGGTGTGTAGTAGGGTACATGTGTGTCGTAGGTGTGTAGCGTGTGTAGTAGGGTACATGTGTGTAGTAGGTGTGTAGTAGGTATGTAGTAGGTGTGTAGTAGGGTACATGTGTGTAGTAGGTGTGCATTAGGTGTGTAGTAAGTGTGTAGTAGAGTACATGTGTGTAGTAATGTGTGTAGTAGATGTATAGTAGGTGTGTAGTAGGGTACATGTGTGTGGTAGGTGTGTAGTAGATGTGTAGTAGGTGTGTAGTAGGTGTGTAGTAGGTGTGTAGTAGGTGTAGTAGGGTACATGTGTGTAGTAGGTGTGTAGTAGGGTACAAGTGTGTAGTAGGTGTGTAGTAGGGTACATGTGTGTAGTAGGTGTGTAGTTGGTGTGTAGTATGATACATGTGTGTAGCAGGTGTGTAGCGGGTGTTAAATAGGTGTGTAGTAGGGTACATGTGTGTAGTAGATGTGTAGTAGGTGTGTAGTAGGGTACATGTGTGTAGTAGGTGTGTAATAGGGTACATTAGTGTAGTAGGTGTGTAGTGGGGTACATGTGTGTAGCAGGTGTGTAGTAGGTGTATAGCAGGTGTGTAGTAGGGTACATGTGTGTAGTAGGTGTGTAGTAAGGTACATGTGTGAAGCAGGTGTTTAGTAGGTGTGTAGCAGGTGTGTAGTAGAGTACATGTGTGTAGTAGGTATGTAGTATGGTACATGTGTGTAGCAGGTGTGTAGCAGGTGTAGTAGGGTACATGTATGTAGTAGGTGTGTAGTAGGGTACATGTGTGTAGCAGGTTTGTAGTAGGTGTGTAGTAGGGTAAATGTTTGTAGAAGGCGTGTAGTATGTGCGTAGTAGGTGTGTAGTAGGTGTGTAGCGGGTGTGTAGCGGGTGTGTAGCGGGTGTGTAGTAGGTGTGTAGTAGGGTACATGTGGTTAGTAGGTGTGTAGTAGGTGTGTAGCAGGGTACATGCGTGCAGCAGGAGTGTAGTAGGTGTGCAGTAGGTGTGTAGTAGGTGTGTAGTAGGTGTGTAGTAGGTGTGTAGTAGGTGTGTAGTAGGTGTGTAGTAGGGTACATGTGTGTAGTAGGTGTGTAGTAAGCGTGTAGTAGGTGTGTAGTAGATGTGTATTATGTGTGTAGTAGGTGTGTAGTAGGGTACATGTGTGTAGTAGGTGTGTATTAGGTGTGTAGTAGGTGTGTAGTAGGGTACATATGTGTAGTAGGTGTGTAGTAGATGTGTAGTAGGGTACCTATGTGTAGTAGGTGTGTAGTAGGTGTGTAGTAGGTGTGTAGTAGGGCACATGTGTGTAGTAGGTGTGTAGTTGAAGTGTAGTAGGTGTGTAGTAGGCCACATGTGTATAGTAGGTGTGTAGTAGGTGTGTAGTAGGGTACATGTGTGTAGTAGGTGATTAGAGGGTGTGTAGTAGTTGTGTAGTAGGTGTGTAGTATGGTACATGTGTGTAGTATGTGATTAGCGGGTGTGTAGTAGGTGTGTAGTATCGTACATGTGTGTAGCAGATGTGTAGTAGAAGTTTAGTAGGGTACATGTGTGTAGTAGGCGTGTAGTAGGGTACATGTGTGTAGTAGGTGTGTAGTAGGGTACATGTGTGTAGCAGGTGTGTAGTAGGTGTGTAGCAGGTGTGTAGTAGGATACATGTGTGTAGCAGGTGTGTAGTAGGGTACATGTGTGTAGCAGGTGTGCAGAAGGTGTGTATTAGGTGTGTAGAAGGGTACATATGTGTAGTTGGTGTGTAGTAGGTGTGTTGTAGGTGTGTAGTAGGGTACATGTGTGTAGTAGTTGTGTAGTAGGTGTGTAATAGGATACATGTTTGTAGTTGTTATGTAGTAGGGTACATGTGTGTAGTAGGTGTGTAGCAGGTGTGTAGTAGGGTACATGTGTGTAGTAGGTGTGTAGTATCTTACATGTGTGTAGTAGGTGTGTAGTAGGTGTGTAGCAGGTGTGTAGTAGGGTACATGTGTGTAGTAGGTGTGTAGTAGGGTACATGTGTGTAGTAGGTGTATAGTGGGTGTGTAGCAGGTGTGTAGTAGGGTACATGTGTGTAGTAGGTGTGTAATAGGGTACATGTGTATAGCAGGTGTGTAGTAGGTGTGTAGCAGGTGTGTAGTAGAGTACATGTGTGTAGTACGTGTGCAGTAGGGTACATGTGTGTAGCAGGTGTGTAGTAGGTGTGTAGCAGGTGTGTAGTAGGTGTATAGCAGGTGTGTAGTAGGGTACATGTGTGTAGTAGGTTTGTGGTAGGGTACATGTGTGTAGTAGGTATGTAGTAGGTGTGTAGTAGGTGTGTAGTACGTGTGTAGTAGGTGTGTAGCAGGTGTGTAGTAGGTGTGTAGCAGGTGTGTAGTAGGTGTATAGCAGGTGTGTAGTAGGGTACATGTGTGTAGTAGGTGTGTGGTAGGGTACATGTGTGTAGTAGGTGTGTAGTAGGTGTGTAGTAGGTGTGTAGTAGGTGTGTAGTAAGGTTGATGTGTGTAGTAGGTGTGTAGCAGGTGTGTAGTAGGGTACATGTGTGTAGCAGGTGTGTAGTAGGGTACATGTGTGTAGTAGGTGTGTAACATGTGTAGCAGGTGTGTAGTAGGTGTGTAGTAGGTGTGTAGTATGTGTGTGGTAGGTGTGTAGTAGGTGTGTAGTAGGTGTGTAGTAGGTGTGTAGTAGGTGTGTAGTAGGGTACATGTGTGTAGTAAGTGTGTAGTTGGTGTGTAGTACATGTGTAGTAGGTGTGTAGGTGGCGTGTGGTAGGTGTGTGGTAGGTGTGTAGTAGATGTGTAGCACGTATGTAGTAGGTGTGTAGCAGGTGTGGTAGGTGTGTAGCAGGTGTGTAGTAGGTGTGTAGTAGGGTACATATGTGTAGTAGGTGTCTAGTAGGGGTGTAGTAGGGTACATATGTGTAGTAGGTGTGTAGTAGGGTACATGTGTGTAGTAGATGTGTAGTAGGTGTTTAGTACGGTACATATGTGTAGTAGGTGTGTAGCAGGTGTGTAGCAGGTGTGTATTAGGTGTGTAGTAGGTGTGTAGTAGGTGTGTAGAAGGGCACATGTGTGTAGTAGGGTATATGTGTGTAGTATGTGTGTAGCAGATGTGTAGTAGGGTACATGTGTGTAGTAGGTGTGTAGCGGGTGTGTAGTAGGTGTGTAGTATGGTACATGTGTAGTAGGTGTGTAGCGGGTGTGTAGTAGGTGTGTAGTAGGTGTGTAGTAGGATAAATGTGCATAGTAGGTGTGTAGCTGGTATGTAGTAGGGTACATGTGTGTAGTAGGTGTGTAGCGGGTGTGTAGTAGGGTACAT
This sequence comes from Ariolimax columbianus, assembly GCA_036924085.1. Lineage (NCBI taxonomy): Eukaryota > Metazoa > Mollusca > Gastropoda > Stylommatophora > Arionidae > Ariolimax > Ariolimax columbianus. The sequence goes on from JAVGWX010000021.1 coordinate 3,459,970, forward strand.
ATGTGTAGTAGGTATGTAGCGGGTGTGTAGTAGGGTACATGTGTGTAGTAGGTGTGTAGCGGGTGTGTAGTAGGTGTGTAGTATGGTACATGTGTGTAGTAGGTGTGTAGCGGGTGTGTAGTAGGTGTGTAGTAGGGTAAATGTGTATAGTAGGTGTGTAGCGGGTGTGTAGTAGGGTACATGTGTGTAGTAGGTGTGAAGTAGATGTGTAGTATATGTGTAGTAGGTGTGTAGTAGATGTGTAGTAGGTGTGTAGTAGGTGTGTAGTAGATGTGTAGTAGGTGTGTAGTAGGTGTGTAGTAGGTGTGTAGTAGGTGTGTAGTTGGTGTAGTAGGGTACATGTGTATAGTAGGTGTGTAGCGGGTGTGTAGTAGGGTACATGTGTGTAGAAGGTGTGTAGTAGGTGTGTAGTAGGTGTGTAGTAGATGTGTAGTAGGTGTGCAGTAGATGTGTAGTAGGTGTGTAGTATGTGTGTAGCAGGTGTGTAGTAGATGTGTAGTACGGGTGTAGCAGGTGTGTAGTGGGTGTGTAGTAGGTGTGTAGTAGGTGTGTAGTAGGGTACATGTGTGTAGTAGGTGTGTAGCGGGTGTGTAGTAGGTGTGTAATAGGTGCATAGTAGGCGTGTAGTAGGTGTGTAGTAGGGTACATGTGTGTAGTAGGTGTGTAGCGTGTGTAGTAGGGTACATGTGTGTAGTAGGTGTGTAGTAGGTATGTAGTAGGTGTGTAGTAGGGTACATGTGTGTAGTAGGTGTGCATTAGGTGTGTAGTAAGTGTGTAGTAGAGTACATGTGTGTAGTAATGTGTGTAGTAGATGTATAGTAGGTGTGTAGTAGGGTACATGTGTGTGGTAGGTGTGTAGTAGATGTGTAGTAGGTGTGTAGTTGGTGTGTAGTAGGTGTGTAGTAGGTGTAGTAGGGTACACGTGTGTAGTAGGTGTGTAGTAGGGTACAAGTGTGTAGTAGGTGTGTAGTAGGGTACATGTGTGTAGTAGGTGTGTAGTTGGTGTGTAGTATGATACATGTGTGTAGCAGGTGTGTAGCGGGTGTTAAATAGGTGTGCAGTAGGGTACATGTGTGTAGTAGATGTGTAGTAGGTGTGTAGTAGGGTACATGTGTGTAGTAGGTGTGTAATAGGGTACATTAGTATAGTAGGTGTGTAGTGGGGTACATGTGTGTAGCAGGTGTGTAGTAGGTGTATAGCAGGTGTGTAGTAGGGTTCATGTGTGTAGCAGGTGTGTAGTAGGGTACATGTGTGTAGTAGGTGTGTAGTAAGGTACATGTGTGAAGCAGGTGTTTAGTAGGTGTGTAGCAGGTGTGTAGTAGAGTACATGTGTGTAGTAGGTATGTAGTATGGTACATGTGTGTAGCAGGTGTGTAGCAGGTGTAGTAGGGTACATGTATGTAGTAGGTGTGTAGTAGGGTACATGTGTGTAGCAGGTTTGTAGTAGGTGTGTAGTAGGGTAAATGTTTGTAGAAGGCGTGTAGTATGTGCGTAGTAGGTGTGTAGTAGGTGTGTAGCGGGTGTGTAGCGGGTGTGTAGCGGGTGTGTAGTAGGTGTGTAGTAGGGTACATGTGGTTAGTAGGTGTGTAGTAGGTGTGTAGCAGGGTACATGCGTGCAGCAGGAGTGTAGTAGGTGTGCAGTAGGTGTGTAGTAGGTGTGTAGTAGGTGTGTAGTAGGTGTGTAGTAGGTGTGTAGTAGGTGTGTAGTAGGGTACATGTGTGTAGTAGGTGTGTAGTAAGCGTGTAGTAGGTGTGTAGTAGATGTGTATTATGTGTGTAGTAGGTGTGTAGTAGGGTACATGTGTGTAGTAGGTGTGTATTAGGTGTGTAGTAGGTGTGTAGTAGGGTACATATGTGTAGTAGGTGTGTAGTAGATGTGTAGTAGGGTACCTATGTGTAGTAGGTGTGTAGTAGGTGTGTAGTAGGTGTGTAGTAGGGCACATGTGTGTAGTAGGTGTGTAGTTGAAGTGTAGTAGGTGTGTAGTAGGCCACATGTGTATAGTAGGTGTGTAGTAGGTGTGTAGTAGGGTACATGTGTGTAGTAGGTGATTAGAGGGTGTGTAGTAGTTGTGTAGTAGGTGTGTAGTATGGTACATGTGTGTAGTATGTGGTTAGCGGGTGTGTAGTAGGTGTGTAGTATCGTACATGTGTGTAGCAGATGTGTAGTAGAAGTTTAGTAGGGTACATGTGTGTAGTAGGCGTGTAGTAGGGTACATGTGTGTAGTAGGTGTGTAGTAGGGTACATGTGTGTAGCAGGTGTGTAGTAGGTGTGTAGCAGGTGTGTAGTAGGATACATGTGTGTAGCAGGTGTGTAGTAGGGTACATGTGTGTAGCAGGTGTGCAGAAGGTGTGTAGTAGGTGTGTAGAAGGGTACATATGTGTAGTTGGTGTGTAGTAGGTGTGTTGTAGGTGTGTAGTAGGGTACATGTGTGTAGTAGTTGTGTAGTAGGTGTGTAATAGGATACATGTTTGTAGTAGGTATGTAGTAGGGTACATGTGTGTAGTAGGTGTGTAGCAGGTGTGTAGTAGGGTACATGTGTGTAGTAGGTGTGTAGTATCTTACATGTGTGTAGTAGGTGTGTAGTAGGTGTGTAGCAGGTGTGTAGTAGGGTACATGTGTGTAGTAGGTGTGTAGTAGGGTACATGTGTGTAGTAGGTGTATAGTGGGTGTGTAGCAGGTGTGTAGTAGGGTACATGTGTGTTGTAGGTGTGTAATAGGGTACATGTGTATAGCAGGTGTGTAGTAGGTGTGTAGCAGGTGTGTAGTAGAGTACATGTGTGTAGTACGTGTGCAGTAGGGTACATGTGTGTAGCAGGTGTGTAGTAGGTGTGTAGCAGGTGTGTAGTAGGTGTATAGCAGGTGTGTAGTAGGGTACATGTGTGTAGTAGGTTTGTGGTAGGGTACATGTGTGTAGTAGGTATGTAGTAGGTGTGTAGTAGGTGTGTAGTACGTGTGTAGTAGGTGTGTAGCAGGTGTGTAGTAGGTGTGTAGCAGGTGTGTAGTAGGTGTATAGCAGGTGTGTAGTAGGGTACATGTGTGTAGTAGGTGTGTGGTAGGGTACATGTGTGTAGTAGGTGTGTAGTAGGTGTGTAGTAGGTGTGTAGTAGGTGTGTAGTAGGGTTGATGTGTGTAGTAGGTGTGTAGCAGGTGTGTAGTAGGGTACATGTGTGTAGCAGGTGTGTAGTAGGGTACATGTGTGTAGTAGGTGTGTAACATGTGTAGCAGGTGCGTAGTAGGTGTGTAGTAGGTGTGTAGTATGTGTGTGGTAGGTGTGTTGTAGGTGTGTAGTAGGTGTGTAGTATGTGTGTAGTACATGTGTAGTAGATATGAGCAGGTGTGTAGAATATGTTCTCATCCATGTGGTGAGGGCATTGTTTGAAAAGTCCGATAAGGCCAAGGTTTTTGTATTTCTGCCATGGGCAAAACAGCAGTCTAGCATGCATACTGCACTGTGACTATATTCTGGATGTTCCAGTTTGTCAAATGGACTATGGATATGCCAGTTTGTCAAGGTGACCGTGGATATGCATTTGTCACGATAAATGTGTGGACTTCTTCAGTTCATATCAATAATCGAAGCAGCCCCATCGACTAGTGCCTCCTGTAGTAAAATAATCTAGTAAAACGGATCACGTGACAGTTATAAATACTTCAAAAGAGGATTCATGATTTTAACGGAATGAGATAATAAGAGAATCATATGGTAGGAGGGGGAGGAGTGTTATTCCAAATATATATATATCATTAATATATGGATCACGAGGAAGTGATTACATCTGGCGCAGGGGGTGGTGAGAAGCGTACTGGTGAATGTACACTGCGTTTTATCGGAAGTACTGTTAATTATGCATGCAGAAGTTGCGTGTGTTTGGGCTGTTCCATTAGACTAATGGCGGAAAGTGTATTACCCTAGTCTATGTTCTGATTGGTTGGGTGTCTGTGGCGGGAGGGTTGTCATAAGATGACGTCATATTTGCTTGATTAGGTACGAGCATACAACCAGGAAGGTTTTCCCGCACTTCGTATATATCCATGGCAACCAGACTGCAGGCTCTGTTGGTTCCGGCTAAAACCATTTCATGTTTATTGTTTCAAACAAAAAATTTGTTTGTGTTTTTTTCTGAAAACGGACGATGCGTAACGGAACTGAGAGATTTTGAATGAAAGGGATCAGCCATCTTTAGGGACTGACTTGAAATAATATTTGGTAGAATGGTTGGAAGTATTTTCTACAACAGGAAGCAGGGTCAATTTATCTGGTCTACTCTACTGTAAATAAACCCTTGCCTTATAGTAAAGGACGACAGGGCAGCGAGGAAGGGAACAGTTTGCATGACTCATCAACAACTGAGAGTTAGTGAAGTCAAATCTCTAACACTTCATCTCAGACGACAGTGTCTGTTATTGAATTCAGTTTCATTTGACTCAACACGGCCAACACCGAAATGATTGACATGCCGAGACCACTCTTCTGGAGTCTAATAAGGAACTGGTGCTGGACTTAGACCCCCAGAAATCTGGGGTTATGTCCCCTGTGGCTCGGTTTTGTCTGCATCCAGTGTTTAATAAAGGAATTGACGGAAGAGCACTATCAGGAGTGGAGCCTGAGACCTAAGTTAACTTACCACGCCAATACTGCAGAATGACTATCAAAAAGTACACCTTCGTGGGGTCTAATAGAGAACATGTGCTGGAATTAGACCCTCGAAAATTTTTGGGGCTACCCTTTAAGAAACTTGATTGTCTCGCTAAGGGAATTGACGGAAGGGCACCACCAGGTGTGGAACCTGCGGCTTAATTTGACTGAACACGCCAATACTGTAGAACAACTGACAAATTGAGAGCACTGCCGTTTGGGTCTAATAATGAACGTACGCTGGTATTAGACTCACGGACGACAAGTCAGCTCTCAAACACTCAAATGAAAGAACGCTGCGGAAATCGTGTTTAACTCCGCAGAAACCGCAGATTTCAAATACCTGGTCATTGACAAACAAAAGCCCTCAATAAATTCGTCTGACCAAATAGTGAACGGGTGCTGGAAATAGATCTGAAGACAGGTCAGTTTTACCCTACAAATGACAGGGCGTTGCTACGGAAAACCAGCTCAAATCGAGAGGAGCCGCAGACACTTTGGTTCACGTACCAGGCTGATAAGCCAAGGGCACGAGGCTACCATGTGGGGGATTACGGCCGAACCCTTGTAAGCCGCAATCCCGCCCAAAATCTCAGCACCACTGCAATGGGAGGCTCCTACATGCTCGGGACCTGGGGCTTGCGCCCCAGCCCTATCAGGTAGAGCCACAGTAAGAGGTCCTTGCCGCCCGCAAATCAAAGCGGGCGGACAACTGCTTGATACTCACCCTATACGGCGATGGGGTGCGAAAAACACCAACCAAAGACTTAGAACCTGGTCGGGGTGTCGAAAACAGTAGAGCAGCCACCACACTGTGAACTGTCAAGACTCAACCACTGACCATGAGAGTTGTCCGCACACCAGGCGATCAACATCTCTGTGACATTACCAGGCTTGTCCTCTGGCTAAATGCACTCCGGTTACGATATCTACCTCTGTACGTTATCAGCCATAACTATCATGCTGGACGCAGAAGAGATGCAGACCAGCGGACATTGCACACCTGCCCCACTGTGTCAACACCCCAGGTGGCGGGGAATGCTAGGCGTACCATCCCTGCATAGAAGCCAAGAAAATAAAGGGAAAAAGAGATACCCCACTCACATGCAAATGCTACGTTTCTGGCAGGACGTGACGATCCTGGGATACAGACACACTGGACTGCCTCTCTTCCGGGTAAACCAGTCCATCTCATATATCACATATCATCATTGCACCCTATAGACACGAGTAGTGAAGACTCGATAGTCTGGTAAGACAACTTCCATAGGAGAGAAAACTCCGATCGTAAACAACTGCTGCCTTTGCAGATAGGCTGGGGACAGCCAAAGGCTAAGGAGGGCATCCCTACAGAAACGCCTGTTGAAATCGGATGCACGGGGCCGCAAGCCTAACAAAACAGTGCAACGTAAATCACAGTATGATGGCAGCACAACCTATTCGAAAAACGCATGGCGCTCATCCTGAGGAGACCCGCCAGGCAGCGATAGCGCCGGGCCCCACGCCTCGAAGGGGCCCACCCTTGACTACTGGTGGTCACCCACCCATGTGTCGTGGAGTCAAGGCACATGGCTATGGGGTAACGTCTATTGGCCAAAACCTCAAGACCCTCAAAATATTACAGTGGAATGCGGAGGGAGTCATTAACAAAAAACTTTCCCTAACACACCACCTGCATGAAGGTAAGATTGACGTGGCATGTATCCAGGAAACGCACCTCAACAATAACCATAAATTCTCAATCAGAGGATACCAGACCTTCCGTCTAGATAGAGAAGGCCACAAAGGAGGGGTCCTGATACTGACCAGAAACAGCATACCGAGTAGCGCGGTACCTGTCAATCACACCGGACAAGCAGAAATTGTAGGAGTTGACATAATGGCTCAAGAGACGAAGCTCCGCATTTTCAATCTGTACGGACCACCAAACAGAGACCTATCGCTCTCGAGTATGGAGGTCAGAGACTCCAACTGCATAGTAGTTGGAGATTTCAACAGCCACTCGGAGAGATGGGGATACTCTGACACAGACAGCAGAGGTGACGAAGTGGAAGATTGGGAGATAGATGCAAATCTATCCCTAATCAATAGGCCGGAGGATAGCCCTAGCTTCTATTCAAGAACATGGCATACAACCTCGACTCCAGATTTGGCCTTCTCCACATAGGACATACACTATAAAATAGACCGCCAGGTGCTAAACCAACTGGCAGGTAGCGACCACAGGCCGATCAGGCTAACGATTGACATGGAAGTAGGCCCACAGGAAACAAAACCGCTCCCACGTTGGAATTACAAACGAGCCGACTGGGACAGTTTTGCAATCCTGACAGATGGGCTGTGTGAAACCATCAACACACGAAACACCAAAATGAAGCCCATGGTAGAGAGACTAAGCAAGGCAATAATGCAAGCCGCCACTGAAACCATCCCAAGAGGAGCTAGGAAAAACTATAAGCCCTACTGGAATGATGAGTTGCAGAAAGTGGAAGATGCAGTAACAAATGCTAGGAACATGGCAGAACGAGAAAAATCCATGGAGGCAAACATCGCCCTCAAAGCCGCCGCGGCGAAGTACAAACACACTCTCAAGCAAACAGCAAGAGAAAGTTGGAAAAATAAAACGGAAAGTTTAAACCTGGACAAAGAAGGGAACAAGCTATGGAAGCTAGTCAGAGCCATGAACGACGAAACTCCGTCAAATAAACAAATTACTATCAAGCAGGGCGAGAACTTGATCACAGGTAAGAAAGCCGCAAACGCCTTTGTCGATCACTATGCCAGAGCAAACCACATCGAGGTCCCTGCAGAAAAGCATACAGACATTAGCGAAGAGCTAAAGGGACACGAAAACATAAATACGGCTCCTGAAGAGCACATGATGGCCAAACTAACAATGCGCGAAATGGAAGAGGCTATGAGAACACTTAAGAAAAGGAAATCTCCCGGAAAAGACGGGATAACAAACGAAATGCTGATGGGGCTGGGCCAAACAGCGAAGAAAAAACTACTATCAGTCCTGAACCAAAGCTGGAAAAGGGGTATTGTACCCCAGGCATGGAAAGATGCAATACTGGTACCAGTACCAAAAACAGGAAAGGACAAAACAGATCCGAATGGATACAGGCCCATAAGCCTACTGAGCTGTGTCGGCAAGCTGATGGAACGGATGATAAACACCAGACTGATGTGGCATCTGGAAGAAAAACGAATACTAATTCCACAGCAAGCCGGCTTTAGACAGCACAGATCCACTGAGGACCAGGTCATCCACATAGCCCAGGAGATAGAAGATGCCTACCAGGCACAGAAACACACAGTAGCTGTTTGGGTGGATCTGGAAAAGGCATTTGACAAAGTCTGGAAGGATGGACTTAGAGTCAAGCTAAGGAGAAGTGATGTTTGTGGGAAGATGTACAAGTGGATCAACCACTACCTCAAACAAAGAACGGCCAGAGTCCAAGTACAAGGGCAGATGAGCAAAAAGGTGACACTCGAGCAGGGAGTACCCCAAGGGGGAGTACTGTCACCCACACTCTTCCTGGTATATATAAACGACATTACATAGAATATACCAAGAAGAGTCCATAGCTCAATGTTTGCAGACGATCTGGCTATGTGGACCTCTGAAAAGAATCTCACCATAGAAATAAATCGGATGCAAACGGCCCTAACATCGCTGGAAGAGTGGGCGAACTCATGGCTGGTCAAAATAAACGAGGAGAAAACCACGTGCACAATATTCTCGCTCTCATTAAAACCCCAAAGTACCAAATTAAGCCTAAATGGCAAAATCCTGCAGCCAAACGACAACCCAACCTATCTGGGAGTCACATTTGATCGGCGCATGACATGGAAAAATCAGATTGAGAGAAACCGAATGAAAGCCAGAGAAAGAATGGCGATCATGAGGAAACTTGCTGGCACAAGCTGGGGAGCAGACGAAGGCATACTAAAGAAACTGTACACTGGAAGAGTGAGACCAGTTCTCGAGTATGGCATCGCGGCATGGACAACAGCAGCGAAGGCGAACTTCGATAAAGTTAACAAACGTCAAAACCAAGCCATGAGAATTATAACAGGTGGCATGAAGTCAACGCCAATTGTAGAACTTGAAAAGATTACAAAACTGCAATCCATGACCGACAGAAGAGACTGCAGAGCCCAGCTGCAGTCAGAGAAACTCCGAAGACTGACGGACCATCCAATGTACCAGAGGCTAAACAATTTGGGAACTGGGAAACTAAAGCGGAGAAACTTTGCAGAAATAGCCAAAGCAAAGATGCACGAAGATCCCATAAACGCACTAACAACACCAAAACCCATCACTACTGTACGAAAACCTACTTGGAGGCAGGATATATTTCCAGAGGTGGTAGAAAATATACCAGGTATTGCAAACAAAAACTGCCAGAGTGAAAAAGAAAGGAGAGACACTACCCTAAGCTTCATAACGAAAAGCTACCCAAGCATGGACTGGACCCATGCATACACCGACGGTTCTGTAACAAACACTACACAGAACGGAGGGGCAGGAGCATTCCTGAACCTACCAAATGGCAGAAAAATAACACTGTCATTCGCTACTGGTAAGTACACGAGCAATTTCAGAGCAGAGGCAGAGGCACTGAGGGCGGCAGTGGAAGAAATGGTAACACACAGTGAAAATGAGAGCCATATAGTCCTGCTGACAGATGCTCTCGAAGTAGTCACAGCGCTAAAAAGCCAGAAAAACACTGAGCTTAATGACTTAAGAGCAGCACTCTGCAAACTGTGCCAACAGTCCGCACCAAAAAGGGTAGTGGTACAGTGGGTTCCGTCACACTGCAACATCCAAGGCAACGAGGAGGCAGACAGACTGGCAAAAGAAGGTGCAAGGCTACCACAAATAGATACCAGTATGACGTACGAAGAGTCAAAACGGCTTATCAAAGCCAGGTACATGTCCAAATGGGAAACCGAACATACTGGTTATACCAAAAACGATGCCTATTACCAGTTGAACCGAAGAGAGCAGGTCGTTGTCTTCAGACTTCGCACTGGCCACAACAGACTGAGGTACCACCTCTTCAACAAATTGAAGATAGGGTGTACCGACGAATGCCCGTGCGGTACTGGTAAAATGACCACTGAACATCTGCTGCAGAACTGCCCGACATACGAGGATCAGAGAGAGCAGATGTGGCCATTGCCAGTGGAACTGCAAGACAAGCTCTATGGTAGTGGCGAGAGTCTCAGGATGACCGCCGCTTTTTTCGAGAAAATAATGGTTACTGTCTGACTGTGTACGCAGAAGAAGAAGAAGAAGAAGAATTCAGTTTCCCGAGTGCTGCGCCGGGGTCTTTGTGTGTGACAAGGACAAGAATAGCACCACTGCCCCACAGAGAGCATGTCGTAAGAGGCGACTAACTGTGTGACATGGCATAACACCGGCCATGGTTAGGTGGTTTGTTAAGGGCAGCAAAGATGGCGCCTAGCAGGCTGTGGGTCTACTTTGCTCTAGTGTTTGAGTCTATTAAGATGGACTCGCACATCGATTAACCACCCTCCAAGAAACTGGTTGTATACAGACTGCAGTCTTCTAAACCATCGTACAGAAGTTAAGTTAAGTTGAGTTTAACATTTAACTTATAGACACGACATAGACACAACATAGACACGAAGACACGACATAGACACGACATAGACACGACATAAACACAACATAGACACAACATAGACACGACATAGACCAGCCATACTATGACTAAAACAAATTAGCAAGTGTGCGGCAAAGAAATACAAAGGAGGGGTGTGCTTGAATCTACCAATAACTTTAAAAACGTTTTTACAAAAACTGCTTTACGGTTAAACAACGAACTATTTTGTCGCAGGCTTCCTGCGTGGTTACAATGTTAACATCGGACATCAAAATATGTGGTATGCATCATCTCGTCTTGTGAGTTATTTACATATTTTTGTTGACATAAAACTTCATCTCATACCAATAATGGCATCTTCTTTGTGTGTCATCTCTGTGACCGCTTATAATTTCAATCCGTGTCTCTGAAATGTTTATTTCAATCCATGTTTATCCATGTCTTCCTCTTGCTCGAACGGATTGCAATATGCTGCTAAATGATGGTCTGATTGGTTGTTATTGTTGTTGTTTAGTGAAAATACTTCAAGTCGAGGGTTGTAGTAGTTGTTATGACTTCCCGAGCACGCTGATGAAGGTGGGCCGTGGTACTCCACGCGGTTGTGCTATGCTTGGCTTCATCTGCGTGGCGCTCCGTACTGCGGGATAACGTCAACCCACATCTCGTCAGACAGACTGATTTGAAAACAGGCCTGTTTCCAGTGAACACTGCATGGAAGAGAGATTGTGGTCTTGGTCAGAATATTGAGCCTGGCCCTGACGCGACATCCTGGTCAGCATGTTGGGCCAGACCGGACTAGCGTCTCAGTTCACCCGACCAGCCAGTAGATTTGTATATATTCTTCCTCAGCGTTCTTTCTGTGTAAAATTTTGTAAATTGTTTACGTTGTTCTCACGTGATGTTGTGTTGATGTTGTTTCTCACTTCCGCTTTGAAGGAAGACCGACGTCTGATCAGGCAAAACATACTAGTCAGACATGTTAGGGTCATGGTCAGGGAAAACATACTGATCAGGCAATTTAGTCAGGGTCAGGAAAAACATACTGGTCAGACATGTTAGGGTCAGGGTCAGGTAAAACATACAGATTAGGCAATTTAGTAAGGGTCAGGAAAAACATACTGGTCATACATGTTAGGGTCAGGGTCAGGTAAAACATACTGATCAGGCAATTTAGTCAGGGTCAGGAAAAACATACTGGTCAGACATGTTAGGGTCAGGGTCAGGTAAAACATACTGATCAGGCAATTTAGTCAGGGTCAGGAAAAACATACTGGTCAGACATGTTAGGGTCAGGGTCGGGTAAAACATACTGATCAGGCAATTTAGTCAGGGTCAGGTAAAACATACTGATCATGCAATTTAGTCAGGGTCAGGAAAAACATACTAGTCAGACATGTTAGGGTCAGGGTCAGGAAAAACATACTGATGAGGCAATTTAGTCAGGGTCAGGAAAAACATACTGGTCAGACATGTTAGGGTCAGGGTCAGGTAAAACATACTGATCAGGCAATTTAGTCATGGTCAGGAAAAACATACTGGTCAGACATGTTAGGGTCAGGGTCAGGTAAAACATACTGATCAGGCAATTTAGTCAGGGTCAGGAAAAACATACTGGTCAGACATGTTAGGGTCAGGGTCAGGTAAAACATACTGATCAGGCAATTTAGTCAGGGTCAGGTAAAACATACTGATCATGCAATTTAGTCAGGGTCAGGAAAAACATACTAGTCAGACATGTTAGGGTCAGGGTCAGGAAAACATACTGATCAGGCAATTTAGTCAGGGTCAGAAAAAACATACTAGTCAGACATGTTAGGGTCAGGGTCAGGAAAAACATACTGATCAGGCAATTTAGTCAGGGTCAGGAAAAACATACTAGTCAGACATGTTAGGGTCAGGGTCAGGAAAAACATACTGATCAGGCATGTTAGTCAGGGTCAGGGAAAACATACTGAGCAGACATGTTAGTCAGGGTCAGGGAAAACATACTGATCAGACATGTTAGTCAGGGTCAGGGAAAACATACTGATCAGACATGTTAGTCAGGGTCAGGCAAAACATACTGATAAGACATGTTACGGTCAGGGTCAGGGAAAACATACTGATCAGACATGTCAGGGTAAGGAAAAACATACTGATCAGACATTTTGGGTCAGGGTCAGGTAAACCATACTAATCAGGACGTGGCGTGTGTTTATTGATCGATTCAAAATTGCCCATTTTACGTCTGGGTTAATTTATATTATACAACCACGTGATAAGTTAGACTAACTCATATATTTTGTAAATTCCGCTATAGATAGAATTGGGCTCCTCATGCGTAAAATTGATTAAATCATTAATGTTACGTAATAAATCAAATTGCATATCAATAAATACATCAAATATATGATATATAACATTGATTTAGGCAGAAAAGTTACATGTTTGTTGAGAGCAGCAAAGATGGCGCCTAACAGGCTGCGGGTTTGCTTTGCTCTAGGGTTTAATTATATTAATATCGACTCTCAAATTAGTTAACCACCTTGCTTAATCGCTTGCCTCAACGCAGCGGAGTAGTAAGCTGCTTGAGCCTAGGCCGTTAAGCAAGAAACTCTTCTCTAAATCCAGCTCATACCAGAGTCGGGACCTGCACAGAGGCATTTGTCCCTATAGAAGTACAGGTCACCTAAAAACTAAGAACTAAGAAGATATATAAAATATATTTAGTCATTAATGTTACGTTACGTAACATTAATTTAGTCATTAATATTATGTAATATATAAAATGGATTTAGTCATTAATGTTGCATACTATATCAAATTAATTTAGTCATTAATGTTGCATACTATATGAAATTGATGTAGAAATTAATGTTGCATAATATATGAAATTGATCTAGCAATTAATGGTACGTGATATATAACACTAATTTAGTCGTTAGTGTTATGTAATATATAACATTAATTTAGTCACTAATGTTATTTAATATATACAATTTTGTTATCAACAATTCCATCACTTGAATACAAGCTTGTTCCCTCTGTGTATAAGAATAGTGGTCCTACAATCGAATCACTATGAGAACCCTCGAAGACAAGTCAAACTGCTTACATCCATCTTGTTTTCAATCACCTTCTATTTGTGTTTTTCGGTAGTTTACATGTGCGTGTTTTCAAAAATAATATCTGGACAATTTCAACATTTCAACTGCATGTTGTTTTTAAACTGTTTCTCACTCTAGGACAGGTCAATACACTAAACGCGAGCTGTTTTCTCAACGATATTACAATGTTACTGTAGATGTTCTATATCTGGCATCCTATATACGTTTTGTCTAAAATTTTTCTGGTTTTCACAATACGTTCTATGTACTATTATCTGGTTGTCACAATATGTTCTATGTACTGCTTTCTGTTTGTCACAATATGTTCTATGTACTAGTATTTGTCTGTCACAATATGTTCCATGTACTACTTTCTGGTTGTCACAGTATGTTCTATGTAGTACATTCTGGTTGTTTTAACGTCCTCTGCGTAATATTTTCTGCTCAAGACGAAACATAAAGGTAACAGGAAGTATGTGAACAGAGCTGGAACCGATAGCTTAAGACATGGGAACATGGCGAGTAGTTGTTGAAGACCTATGCTCCATAGGAAGCTGGAAAGTTGTGGTTGATGCCGGAGCGTGTTGTGACCAGGGATAGCAGCCAAACCACTGAATCAGACTCACTACCACTTAAAGGCACGTGCTCTTTGATCTTGCCAACTTCCGATGTTACAGTCACGTGTTTGCAAACATAATTACTTGTCAGATACCATCTATCCATTGAGAACAGTTATCCATCATCCAGAGAGAGTTTGCCCTCTAATCTTGGCCCGTTGCACTCGTGGCTCTGAACTTCCACAATCTACCCGGCAAATTGCTAGTATGTTTACCTAATTCTGTGATAACTGTCCGTGTATTCCCTGGGGACATCTACTGATTCAAATCATGATCAAATGTCTACAAAGACTCCGTAGATCTATATAAAAAGACGAGGACAGCAGCGCCATTAGATGCCATGTGATTTCAAATTGAAGAGATTATTTTAGTGGGTCTCAAATAAGGCCAAGTATGAAGGGGCTAACTATTGGGATTAATAGGTTATAGGCCCCCAAAATTGGGGGTAATATATGATTCATAGGCGTCTCAGTCTTTGCAGACCATTCGCATGGCACCCTGTGAGTAGCCTCTCAGGGCGCAAACCTGGGCGCTGAACACGGAGACCATGGGCTGCAGAAGCTGCATGATCCCCCTCTCGGCCTCGCTGGTGTAATCCAAAGGAATGAAAAGCATGACAATTTGGCACCAGCTCAGCTGCAGGAGCTGCCGGGATGAGTTTGCAATTTTGAAACTATCCGCCTTAGGTGCTACCACTCCGGATTTTCTGTCTGGGTTTACTCCCGTAGCCCTACCCTCTCCCGAGGTATCCACAACTCAGTGGAGTCGTTGCCCGCAGATGCTAGATACTCGGTGATACTTTCATCGTCCCAAGACTTGCCAGCACTTTCTGGGACGCCTAATGATTGGAGGAACACGAATGGAGAGAATCAGAAATGAAGATATTAGTAAACAAGCAGGTACACCGCCAGAGCTAGACTTCATCAAGAGACAGCAAACCAAATGGTTTGGTCATGTGACGCGATAAACACCAGATAGTATCCCCCAAGAAAGCAATGCTATAAAGATGCAATCAATACAAAGCCAAGGGCCGACCATGCAAAATAGGGATAACAGAAATAACAGAAGCAGTAAAGCTCCCCGTGTTCGAGGCCCATACTATGGCCCGGTCAAGAAACCGCTTCATAACCTGACGCTGAAAGGCACAAGCACATACTAGGGCCCAGTCAAGAAACCGCTTCATAACCTGACACTGAAAGGCACAAGCGCATACTAGGGCCCAGTCAAGAAACCGCTTCATAACCTGACACTGAAAGGCACAAGCACATACTAGGGCCCAGTCAAGAAACCGCTTCATAACCTGACACTGAAAGGCACAAGCACATACTAGGGCCCAGTCAAGAAACCGCTTCATAACCTGACACTGAAAGGCACAAGCGCATACTAGGGCCCAGTCAAGAAACCGCTTCATAACCTGACACTGAAAGGCCCAAGCACATACTAGGGCCCGGTCAAGAAACCGCTTCATAACCTGACACTGAAAGGCCCAAGCACATACTAGGGCCCGGTCAAGAAACCGCTTCATAACCTGACGCTGAAAGGTACAAGCACATACCAGGGCTCGGTCTAGAAGCCTCGCCATAACCTGGCGCAGGAAGGCTCAAGCCTCGCCAAACTTTGAATAGAATAAAAAGGAAGAACGTGTTTTTAATATGATTTTCATAGAATCTGTTCTTTCTCTCTTTCCTCTCACCTCAATTGTGCTTATATTTGTATTTGTTTTCAATAATTCCTGATATGCAGTTAAAGTGGACAGTCAAAGTGGACAGTAAAAGTGGACAAAGAAGTGAAGAAGAAAAGTGGACAGTCAAAGTGGACAGGATGTGGACAGTCAAAGTAGACAGGAAGTGGACAGTAAGTGGACAGTCAAAGTGGACAGGAAGTGGACAGTGGACATTCAAAGTGGACAGGAAGTGGACAGTAATTGGACAGTCAAAGTGGACAGGAAGTGGACATTCAAAGTGGACAGGAAGTGGACAGTCAAAGTGAACAGGAAGTGGACAGTCAAAGTGGACAGGAAGTGGCCAGTTAAAGGACACAGGAAGTGGACAGTCAAAGTGAACAGGAAGTGGCCAGTCAAAGGACACAGGAAGTGGACAGTCAAAGTGAACAGGAAGTGGACAGTCAAAGTGGACAGGAAGTGGCCAGTCAAAGGACACAGGAAGTGGACAGTCAAAGTGAACAGGAAGTGGACAGTCAAAGTGGACAGGAAGTGGCCAGTCAAAGGACACAGGAAGTGGACAGTCAAAGTGAACAGGAAGTGGACAGTCAAAGTGGACAGGAAGTGGACTTTGAACCCGGTATGTTGGGACTACAAATGGAACTTGCAGTCGATTGACACCCCCACATTACCTTCACCCCTACATCACCCCTACACTACCTTCACCCCTACACTACCTTCACCCCTACATAACCCCTACACCACGCAGTTCCCCTTTTAACGCAATCCGAAAAACAATAATACAAATAACAAATAATAGTAAGAAGAAGAAGAAGAAGAAGAAGAAGAAGTAGAAGAAGAAGTAATTCCCATTTTCTTCAGTTTTTATTATCGGTTCTCCTACATTGTGTCGCTGCTCATTTGCGGGCCTCAATAGGAAGCTCGGTGGGCCACGTGTGGTCTGCTGTCCGCATGATTCAAAAAGCTGGATTACGTATGGAGATTTGTAAAAGCCGCTTTCAGTTCTGATCAGAGTTAATCGTTAACACGTACGGTGGCTTCTTTGTGTAGCGTCTATAGGGGGAGGAGGGAATAACTGGACACATTTGTTGAGAATTAAATACTAGAACTGGAACGTACAAGGCGAAAAAACTGGCAGATGTTGTTAATTAACTAGGATGGGGCGGTTACACAAGCGTGTGGGTGATTG
Organism: Ariolimax columbianus; assembly: GCA_036924085.1. Lineage (NCBI taxonomy): Eukaryota > Metazoa > Mollusca > Gastropoda > Stylommatophora > Arionidae > Ariolimax > Ariolimax columbianus. The sequence goes on from JAVGWX010000021.1 coordinate 3,476,819, forward strand.
GGGAGTTGACATGGTCTGGATGGTGGTTCGGGGCAAATTTATTGCTGCTGGTCATTGAGAATGGAGACGCAGGTTGTCTGAACTTGTTCGTGTCTTGCACTGGGTCTCGGGGTTAGGATACAGCTGAGATCGGGTTTTTTTGGCAATACAGGATGAAGTCGATCTCAGTTTGTGCGCCCTGCTCGTAAACTGTACTGGTTTTCCGAATTTCAGTCAATATCAAACAGGTTAGGTCCCTAAGGAGCATATGTCTTTAACAAGTACGCGTCATGTTCTTCTAGCCTGGGACGTCTGTTCCAACTGTGTTCACGCTCTCTCTGATTACCTTATGTTTGTCTAGAGCTCGCTTCTCCGTGGGTGTTCTGGTCTGTCACGTCATGTTCCTCTGATAAATTATCTGGTCTGTCACGTCATGTTCCTCTGATAAATGTTCTGGTCTCCGTCACGTCATGTTCCTCTGATAAATGTTCTAGTCTCCATCACGTCATGTTCCTCTGATAAATGTTCTGGTCTCCATCACGTCAAGTTCCTCGGATAAATGTTCTAGTCTCCATCACGTCACGTTCCTCTGATAAATGTTCTAGTCTCCATCACGTCAAGTTCCTTTGATAAATGTTCTAGTCTCCATCACGTCAAGTTCCTCTGATAAATGTTCTGGTCTCCATCACGTCAAGTTCCTCTGATAAATGTTCTAGTCTCCATCACGTCCTGTTCCTCTGATAAATGTTCTGGTCTGTCACGTCGTGTTCATCTGATAAATGTTCTGGTCTGTCACATCATGCTGCTCTGATAAATGTTCTGGTCTCCGTCACGTCACGTCATGTTCCTCTGATAAATGTTCTAGTCTCCATCACGCCATGTTCCTCTGATAAATGTTCTGGTCTGTCACGTCATGTTCCACTGATAAATGTTCTGGTCTGTCACGTCATGTTCCACTGATAAATGTTCTGGTCTGTCACGTCATGTTCCACTGATAAATGTTCTGGTCTGTCACGTCATGTTCCTTTGATACATGGTCTGGTCTGTCACGTCATGTTGCTCTGATAAATGTTCTGGTCTCCATCACCTCACGCCATATCCACTGATACGTGTTCTGGTCTCTTTCACGTCATGTTCCTCTGATAAATGTTCTAGTCTCCGTCACGTCATGTTCCTCTGATAAATGTTCTGGTCTTTGTCACGTCATATCCCCTGATAAATGTTCTGGTCTCCGTCAAGTCATGCCATATCCACTGATAAATGTTCTGGTCTCCGTCACGTCATGCCATATCCACTGATAAATGTTCTGGTCTCCGTCACGTCATGCCATATCCACTGAAACATGTTCTGGTCTGTCACGACATGTTCTCTGATAATGTTTCTGGTCTGTCGTGCCAGGTTCCTTTAATATTTACGTTCTTCTTATTTCTATTCGTTTTTTGTCCTTACTGTATCTTTCAGTATCAGGTTATTAAGAGGTTTCTTGACATGGCTCTAGTATGCGCTTCGTTCACTGGAAGATTTACTCTTTCTGTTATTTCTCCTATCCATCTTTTCCGTGGTTAGCCTTTGGCTCTGTATTCATTATATCTGTATTCATTATATCTGTATTCATTATATCTGTATTCATTATATCTGTATTCATTATATATGTATTCATTATATCTGTATTCATTATATCTGTATTCATTATATCTGTATTCATTATATATGTATTCATTATATCTGTATTCATTATTTTGTGCGAGATAGTATCTGGTGTTTGACGTGTCACGTGGCCGAACCATCTGATCTGCATTTTTCCTCTCAATTGTACAACTTCAGATTTCTTGTCTGTGACAATTGAACTCCACAGTTGTCAGTCCAGTCGGCTAATATTTCTTCTTTCCCAAACCTTATGAACGATTTTATCTAATATCTGTTTAAGGGTCAATGTCTAAATTAATTGCTTCTGCTGAGACACCACATGGGTCAATCTCTTCACCATCTCTCGGTGGACTTGTAATTTTCGAAATGTTTTCTTTTATTAGTTTCTTACAGCAGACTGGCAGTTCCGTTTCTACTGACTGAATGTCTAAAGTTATCTTGTTGTGGGTATATCAGTTCCGAACAGGACACACTAGAGTCAATAGTCACGAACCTCTTCAATCTCCAGCAGTTGCCCTTGTGCAGACATTGCTCTCATCCTGATGAAACAGTAAGCCACCTATTCATTGAGTGCAACGCGCTTGCAGACATGAAGAAAAGATTCATGCAAGCACAGCCGACAATTACCAACACACTGTACGGAGATTTGAAACCACCGAAGAAGACCTGTATTTGTATCAGAATGCCATTATGCTGACAAGAGCAGGCCTGTTCAGCTGCAACGGGACAACAGAAACGTTCCTTGTTGTGTAAAATCACACGAACATTCCAAAGACTAATTCTGCCACTTTCCTTAGACGAAAACGAATCTAATCTTTGCGGCTCTCTCTCTCTCTGTCATGTCATCAGCAATATTGATACAACCGTCATGTCTTGAATGGTTGAATGGATGACGTACGAAGAGTTAAAACGGCTTATTAAAGCCAGATACACGACCAAATGGGAAACTGAACATACCGGCTACACCAAAAACGATGCCTTTTACCAGTTGAACAGAAGAGAGCAGGTCGTAGTCTTCAGACTTCGCACTGGCCACAATAGACTGAGGTACCACCTATTCAACAAATTGAAGATAGGTGGTACCGACGAATGCCCGTGTGGTACTGGGAAAATGACCGCTGAGCATCTGCTGCAGAACTGCCCGACATACGAGGATCAGAGAGAGCAGATGTGGCCATCACCAGTGGCAACACAAGACAAGCTCTATGGCAGTGTCGACAGCCTCAGGATGACCGCCGCTTTTTTCGAAAAAATAATGGTTACTGTCTGACTGCGTACGATGAAGAAGAATGGATGAATCGTACATTTCTTGGCACTTGACTTGTTTTCCAAGTTCCATGTCTTGTGACTTAAATTTGAACAATATAAAGTAGGCAGTCTGATCTTAAGTCTCTTTTTACGACTGGCTTGGAAGGTTGATGATGTTACTATTTGTTGCTTCCCTGTTCCAGGGACGGTAATCTTTGAGAATTTCTGTCTAGACAGACAACATTCAAAAAACTTCATGTGTATTGACCAAATCTGCAGCAATAACATTCTACAACAGGAAAACCTGTTCAGAGAATTATATAGACGAATATTGAATTAAACGCACAAAGAAAGAGACAAATTTAGGAATAGTCCGAACAAGTTGGCATTTGGGTAATCCTTTCAAATAACTCACTTATCACTTAATCCGGCCTGTGTAGACGTCATACGTTAATCGTTACGTCTTGAGACCAATCGATGAAATCAGTCTAACGTTGGTTTCTTTCAGCGGTCAGAAATGGGCGTAATTGTAGTCAACACAGATGGATCGGCAGTTAAATACAGGTCAGCGGCAGGGGAGTGGAATTTACACCACATACTCCAATGGCGACAGAGAAAACCACTAGGACTCCATATCAGCAGGAGAGACCTGTACCAATGTCAGCTGTACATGCAGAAACGAGCTTTTCTTATCAGCCAAAGCACAACTACATGTAAAACTATCATTCTAAGAAGACTCCAGGAGTATACTTCAAACCATCTCACGCCCCAAACAAGACAAACTCCAAGAGTGTACTTCAAGCCATCTCACGCCCAAACAAGACAGACTCCAGGAGTATACTTCAAGCCATCTCAAGCCACAAACAAGACAGACTCCAGGAGGGTAGTCCAAGCCATCTCAAGCCCCAAACAAGATAAACTTCAAGAGTGCACTCCAAGCCTTCTCAAGCCCCAAACAGGACCAACTCCAGGAGTGCACTCCAAGCCATCTCAAGCATCAAACAAGACTGACCCCAGGAGTGTACTCTAATGAATTTCAAGCCCCAAACAGGACCAACTCCAGTAGTGCACTCTAAGCCATCTCAAGCGCAAAACAAAACCAACTCCAGGAGTGTACTCCAAGCCCCAAACAAAACCGACTCAAGGAGTGTACTCCCAGCCCCAAATAAGACTGACCCCAGGAGTGTACTCCAAGCCCTCTCAAGCCCCAAACAAGACCAACTCCAGCAGTGTACTCCAAGCCCCAAACAAGACCAACTCCAGGAGTGTACTCCAAGCCCCAAACAAGACCAACTCCAGGAGTGTACTCCAAGCCCCAAACAAGACCAACTCCAGGAGTGTACTCCAAGCCCCAAACAAGACAGACTCCAGGAGTGTACTTTAAGGAATCGCAATCCTCAAACAAGACCAGCTCCAGGAGTGTACTCCAAGCCCCAAACAAGACCAACTCCAGGAGTGTACTCCAAGCCCCAAACAAGACGGACTCCATGAGCGTACTCTAAGCCATCTCAATCCTCAAACAAGATGAACTCGCACATGAAATACAATATAACATTGGTATGCTGTCCCAGAATAACATAATTAGTCCAAAAGTGGTCCTCTGCCTACTGTTGGATTATTGGAAACAGAAATCAGATGAGCTTGCAAAACAAAACGTGGCAGCACAGATTCGCCTCCCACAAAATTATAAAGAAGCAAAGACACTCCTCAAACGTTCGTAGAAGACGGAATGGAGTGACCAGCGCAAAGAATACAAGCCAGAAAATGACAGCATAGACAAACTTGGCAGAGATGGGCAGACAAAGATCTTCAGACTCAGAACGGGACATTGCAGACTCAATGTCCATCTACACAAAGTGGGTCTTTGGGACACCGCCATGTGCGATTGGGGAGCATCCAAGCTCCAGAACATTTGGCAGGACTGCCCTACTTACACAGATCAAAAAGAGGCAGTCTTTGTTGCGGGAAGCGTCGATACTTGAGTCTTAGTCGAGGGAAGCGTCGATACAGGAGTCTTTACCGAGGGAGTTGTCGATACAGGAGTCTTCCCCGAGGGAAGTGTCGACACAGGAGTCTTCCCCGAGGGAAGTGTCGATACTGGAGTCTTGGTCGAGGGAAGTGTCGAAACTGGAATAGATATGTGTTTTCTTCTCTTCAGCGTCCTCATCACCATGGCTACATTTGAAACGGCTCATGGAATCGGCTACATTTAAAACGGCTAATGAAATCGGCTACATTCAAAACGGCTCATGGAATCGGCTACATTTAAAACGGATCATGGAATCGGCTACATTTTACATGGCGCTTTCTCCCCGCATCCCCGTTCCCATATAAACTTAACGTCTTTATCCTGGTTTAGAAGACTCATCAGAGTCTGTAGACAATCAGTTACATTTGCATTACCCTGCTCTAAAAGCTATGCACATCCAATCTATTCTTAAATGCAGACTAACATAGTCTGATCAGTATGTTTACCCTGACTAAAATAGTCTGATCAGTATGTTTACCCTGACTAAAATAGTCTGATCAGTATGTTTACCCTGACTAAAATAGTCTGATCAGTATGTTTACCCTGACTAAAATAGTCTGATCAGTATGTTTACCCTGACTAAAATAGTCTGATCAGTATGTTTACCTTGACTAAAATAGTCTGATCAGTATGTTTACCCTGACTAACATAGTCTGATCAGTATGTTTACCCTGACTAAAATAGTCTGATCAGTATGTTTACCCTGACTAAAATAGTCTGATCAGTATGTTTACCTTGACTAAAATAGTCTGATCAGTATGTTTACCTTGACTAAAATAGTCTGATCAGTATGATTACCTTGACTAAAATAGTCTGATCAGTATGTTTACCTTGACTAAAATAGTCTGATCAGTATGTTTACCCTGACTAAAATAGTCTGATCAGTATGTTTACCCTGACTAAAATAGTCCGATCAGCATGTTTACCCTGACTAAAATAGTCTGATCAGTATGTTTACCCTGACTAAAATAGTCCGATCAGCATGTTTACCCTGACTAAAATAGTCTGATCAGTATGTTTACCTTGACTAAAATAGTCTGCTCAGTATGTTTACCTTGACTAAAATAGTCTGATCAGTATGTTTACCTTGACTAAAATAGTCTGATCAGTATGTTTACCCTGACTAAAATAGTCTGATCAGTATGTTTACCCTGACTAAAATAGTCTGATCAGTATGTTTACCCTGACTAAAATAGTCTGATCAGTATCAAACATACCCGTCCAGGAGACACATGAGTCGTGGTGTCAGCAGACAATGACATTTGGAAATCATTGAACTGAAACCGCCAAAGTCGGGGTAATACCATTAGAATATTTCTCTAGATCAACGTACAATACGGAGGTCGTCCTAATCCCAGATATTACTTCTCCTTCTTTTTGTTCTTACTCTGGTTCTTCCTCCTCTTCTTATTCTTCTTTTTCTTCTTCTTCTTCCTCTTCTTCTTCTTCTTCTTCTTCTTCTTTTTCTTCTTCTTCCTCTTCTTATTCTTCTTTTTCTTCTTCTCCTTCCTCTTCTTCTTCTTCTTCTTCTTCTTTTTCTTCTTCTTCTTCTTCTTCTTCCTCTTCTTATTCTTCTTTTTCTTCGTCTTCTTCGTCTTCTTGGTCTTGTTCTTGGTCTTCTTCTAAACTTGTTCTTCTTCTTCTTCTTCTTCTTCTTCTTCTTCTTCTTCTTCTTCTTCTTCTTCTTCTTCTTCTTCCTCTTCTTCTTCTTCTTCTTCTTCTTCTTCGTCTTCTTCTTCTTCTTCTTTTTTTTCGTTTCTTTTTCTTCTTCTTCTTCTTCTTTTTCTTCTTCTTTTTCTTCTTCTTCTTCTTCTTCTTCTTCTTCTTCTTCTTGCTCTTGTTCTTGTTCTTCTTCTAAACTTTTTCTTCTTCTTCTTTTTCTACTTTTTGTTCTTGTGCTTCTTCTTGTTCTTCATCCTCTTCTACTTCTGCCTCTTCTTCGTCCTCTTCTACCTCTTCATTGTCGTCATTCGTATTCAGACGTCAACTTAAATGCCTCTGTAAGTCGCAGCTATCCGTATGAGATCATCTGCATTTCCAAAGAGCTTGTCTAGGATTCGCACCGGCGATGGTCAAATGGGCCTTTTCTGTATCTCGCATATTGGAAACCTCTGCAGTCGCTGACACATTGAAGATGGCGTTCTATTTTTAGCACGTTGAATAGAAAGTATGGCAAACTATTGTCGCCTGCGTGTACTCTGAAAATCCTTCCCTTTGAGGTCGTGGTCACCGTTATACTGACATCTCGTATAACAATATTCTACACTTACTTTTTAACCTCAGGTATAGACAATGTCGTATATGATTGGTTCGTCAGACCAACTTTGGAAGGAACAGATCTATATAACATTAATAATAATAACAAAACTAACGATAAGAATAATATAAATAATATTAATAATAAGAACAACAACAAAAATAGCTACAATGATAACAATATAATAAAAATAATATTAACAATAATAATAACTATAACAATAATAATACTATTAATGATAACAATGACCAATTAATATCAACAATAATAACATCGATAATAATAAAAATAACAACAGCACTAATTCTAGAAATTTGAATAATAATAAAACAAAGACCAATAAATACAAATAATTATAACAATAATAATAATAACAAAAATAATCATAATAACAGCGGGATCAAGATGCAGAGCAGCGCACGAGCTGCAGTAGTCAGCGACCCATAGCTGACTGCTAGCGTCAGGGCCAGCGAACTACAGCTGCCAAGACCCTTCTACACCTCCACGTGGTGATCCTGGATAACAGACTGCAGCAGGGTAGACTGGCTAAGGAGGAGGATCGAAGAGGGAATGCTTACCCAGTACTCACAAAATTATTGCTGAAATCGGATGTGTTGGACCGAAAGGTGCAAATATCGCAGTCATGATGTAAACTACGACACAACGCATTCTGTTCTCTGGACTACATTCTGCTACTTAAGCCCTTTCAGGGTTTGGTAGCGGGAAATTGAGAACAAACGAAGCCAAGCCATAATAACAACAATAATAACACTAATATGACCATGCTGTAGACGACATGGCATGGTCGCTAGAACTACATGAATCCTGAAGCCATGTGTATCTAGTGTGGGTTCTATGGCAACGGTTTTTGCTCAAGTGAGATCGCCAGCATCATTACAATTTTAACTGGTTGCCTTTGTCGAGCTTCCATGGCTAGAAACATCCGGACTTATAGACGAGATAGCTGAGAGGCGATCAGTAGTGTTAGACGATTAATTAGTACATACACCATTTGGCTCCATGTGCAGCATAGTTATTTGTCCATCGCAAACGCTGACGGCTACACCATGAGACTGTTTAGTGTGGATGATGTAAGTTTTCGCTGTATTTGGACTATAGTGGGGAAGAACTGCGTTGGGCATCAACCTTACTCTCTCGTCTCAAACTTCCTTGGACCAGTACCAAGACATAAGTCAAGACGACTGGAGGTAACTCGGTGTGCAGGCACTCTGGTCCCTCCTTCTTTGAGATCAGGCGTCGTTTGAAACTTGAGGGATTCGACCACCCACCGTTCTCGTTCATCTCTTTGAGAGACGAGTGCCTTACCTCTCGACCACAGTCCCCCATCATACAGCTATAGCAGACCCCTGCAATCGAGCATTTGCAGAGGGGGTTCAATTAGTAATGGTTTCGCATGATTAATTTTCTAGCTCCATGTACAACCCTCTTTATTCGTCTTTTACCCCATATATTTAGAAAACTACAACTGTATAATTTTGAATTTTCATGAAAACCAAAAACTAAAGTCACGTACAGGGATTTTTATGAAAGCTCGTTAAAGACTTGCTCATACGCCATTCTGACCTCTCCTAGCACTTGTTATCTTTCGATATTATTCGACAAAAAAATCGAAAAAAAATAATCTGCACAATTTATGGTAAATGCATACAAAATGTAACGGCCCATGTCTTTGTCTCCACTCAAATCTCACCTCTTTTGTCCACTTATAAAACCAAATAGAAACATTTTCTGGATTTCAGAACCGACATTTGCTATAATTTCTAACAATGTGCACAAATTTGGGACCCAGGCAAACTTTGTAATAGTCTTACAGAGCCGTGCTGGGGCGGTCTTTCACATCATAGGGTATCAAGAAAATGGATATCTGCCACCATTAAACTATGTAATAGGACTTCCTTTGCGTCTTGTGGGCTGGCGATGGGAGCATGGTGTTTGATGTGTTCCCTAGAGCTGGCATCGAGGTGAGGCCATCGGAATTAAGTAGATGGGTGAGGTCATCGGAATTAAGTAGGTGAGGCCATCGGAATTAAGTAGGTGAGGCCATCGGAATTAAGTAGGTGAGGCCATCGGAATTAAGTAGATGGGTGAGGTTATCGGAATTAAGTAGGTGAGGCCCTCGGAATTAAGTAGGTGAGGCCATCGGAATTAAGTAGGTGAGGCCATCGGAATTAAGTAGGTGAGGCCATCGGAATTAAGTAGGTGAGGCCATCGGAATTAAGTAGGTGAGGCCATCGGAATTAAGTAGGTGAGGCCATCGGAATTAAGTAGGTGAGGCCATCGGAATTAAGTAGGTGAGGCCATCGGAATTAAGTAGGTGAGGCCATCGGAATTAAGTAGATGAGGCCATCGGAATAAAGTAGGTGGGTGAGGCCATCGGAATTAAGTAGGTGAGGCCATCGGAATTTAGTAGATGAGGCCATCGGAATTAAGTGGGTGAGGCCATCGGAATTAAGTAGGTGAAGCCATCGGAATTAAGTAGATGAGGCCATCGGAATAAAGTAGGTTGGTGAGGCCATCGGAATTAAGTAGGTGCTATTTTTGAAAGTGTTCGATACATCTATGGTGAAGTGTTCTATGTGTGTTCCATAAATTCATGGTGGGATGTTCTGTATGTGCTCCATACATTTATGGTGGTATGTTCTGTGTGTTCCATAAAGTTATGGTGGAATATTATGTGTGTTTAATAGATTTATGGTGGAGTGTTCCGTGTGTTCAATAGATTTATGGTGGAGAGTTCTGTGTGTTCAATAGATTTATGGTAGAGTGTTCTGTGTGTTCAATATATTTATGGTGGAGTGTTCTGTGTGTGTTCCAGAAATTTATGGTCGAGTGTTCTGTGTGTTCAATAGATTTATGGTGGAGTGTTTTGTGTGTTCAATAGACTTATGGTGGAGTGTTCTGTGTGTTCAATAGATTTATGGTGGAGTGTTTTGTGTGTTCAATAGATTTATGGTGGAGTGTTCTATGTGGTCAATAGATTTATGATAGAGTGTTCTGTGTGTTCAATATATTTATGGTGGAGTGTTCTGTGTGTTCAATAGATTTATGGTGGTATGTTCTGACTGTGTTCCATTAATTTATGGTGGGATGTTCTATGTGTGTTCCAGACATTTATGGTGGGATGTTCTGTGTGTTCAATAGATTTATGGTGGAGTGTTCTGTGTGTTCAATAGATTTATGGTGGAGTGTTCTGTGTGTTCGATAGATTTATGGTGGAGTGGTCTGTGTGTTCAATAGATTTATGGTGATATGTTTTGACTGTGTTCCATTAATTTATGATGAGATGTTCTATGTGTGTTCCATAAATTTATGCTGGGATGTTCTGTGTGTTCAATATATTTATGGTGGAGTGTTCTTTGGGTTCAATATATTATGGCGGAGTTTTATTTGTGTTTTCAATATATTTATGATGGAGTGTTCTGTTTGTGTGCCATAAATTTATGCTGGAGTATTCTTTGTGTTCAATAGATTTATGGTAGAGTGTTCTTTATGTTCATTAAATTTATGCTGGAGTCTTCTTAATGTTCAATAGTTTTTTGGTAGAGTGTCTCCATCTGTTTCTGTTTCTGTTTATTAGAATCGACGTCACTGCACTCTGGGCATACCCATAGGTGCTCAGTTTCTCTCATCAAATGGCCTAAGGTATGGATGCTGATGGTCCCTGTAGCTCGCTGGTTATACACGCTCCTGCGCCATCCTCTCATGTGCCCCCCATTCCGCTCGAACCTCGTTTAATGTCGAAACTTTGCAGCCTGTGGATTGTTGCTTCATCTATTGCGGTGTCCTCATCCAGCAGGCGGTCATTGATTGATTTCAAAATATTACTTCTGTCCATCACTAATGTGCCTATGGTGGGAGCTTGTGGAGCCATGATGTCAGCTCTTTCATTGCCCTGAACCCCAGCACGAGCAGTCCAGTAGGTCCTTGTCAACCCCTAAAGGTTTGAGGCATCAACAGCTGTATCTATCTATCTCTCCTATCCAAAAAATGTTAAATTGTTTCAATCTCTCACTATTCCTGGACATTGTTTCAATCTTTCGCTTTTTCCCTATATCTATGTATTCTTTGATACATTGCTATCAACTCTCTCGATTTCTCTTTTTAATTTTCTTTCTTTCTTTCTTTTTTGTGTGCATTCTTTCTCTCTCTCTCTTTCTTTATTTCTGTCTTATTTTCGTCCTTTCTTTTCCACTCTATCTCTCGCACTCCGGCCTATTTCTCTATTTTTTTGACGCATTGTTTCCATCTCTGTTACCATCTTATTTGAGACCTGACCAAATGTTCAATATTCTTGAATATTCTTTGAGCAAACAACTCGACCTCAGATCTATACTCGACGACACGCCCTCTCTCTGGAGGCAGCAATCGACACATTGACACTCGTACCAGCTGACCTACCTTAGGTTTATATTCCGATGTGCCCTCTCTCTAGACGAAGCAATCGACACATTGACACTCGCACCAGCTGACCTACCTTAGGTCTATATTCCGATGTGCCCTCTCTCTAGACGCAGCAATCGACACATTGACACTCGCACCAGCTGACCTACCTGAGGTCTAAACTCGACGACACGCCCTCTCTCTTGTCTAAGCAAGCGACACATTGACACTCCCACCAACTGACCTACCTGAGGTCTATACTCGACGACATGTCCTCTCTCTAGACGCAGCAAGCGACACATTGACACTCGCACCAGCTGACCTACCTGAGGTCTATACTCGACGACGTGCCCTCTCTCTAGACGCAGCAAGCGACGCATTGACACTCGCACCAGCTGACCTACCTGAGGTCTATACTCGACGACGTGACCTCTCTCTAGACGCAGCAAGCGACACATTGACACTCACACCAGCTGACCTACCTGAGGTCTAAACTCGATGACGTGCCCTCTCTCTAGACGCAGCAAGCGACACATTGACACTCATACCAGCTGACCTACCTGAGGTCTATACTCGACGACATGCCCTCTCTCTAGACGCAGCAAGCGACACATTGACACTCGCACCAGCTGACCTACCTGAGGTCTATACTCGACGACGTGCCCTCTCTCTAGACGCAGCAAGCGACACATTGACACTCCCACATGCTAATGTGCTGCGAAATTTGCCTGTCTCTCAATGAACGTTTGGGAGAACCTCAAACTTGCGACGCTGACCATGACCACCGTTTAGGACACGCACGTCATAAAGACGCACCATCTAGACGGTAGTGAGACTTGAGCAACTTCTGCCACACTAGAGCTAACGCTTTACACCTACCACATCCGGTACTAGCGATCTTTCCTAGGCGTTTCCTGCAAGAGCAGGGTAGCAACACAGACTTACTTCCCCTACAGCGGTATCCCAAGCGGATATACTCTCCTTAAGCAGAGGAGACTGCGATGGCTTGGTCATGTTCGCTGGGTGGAAGATGTTCGCATCCCCAAAGACATTTAGAGCGGAGACAGAGGCACCGAGAGCTACAGTAGAAGAAATGGTGACATGCAAAAGAAATAAAAGTCATATAGTCCTGCTTACAAATGCCCTGGCCGTAGTCCCAGCACTAAAAAGCCAGAAAAATACTGAACTTAATGACTTAAGAGCAGTACTCTATAAACTATTCCAGCAGTCCGCACCAAAAAGAGTAGTGGTACAGTGGGTTCCATCCCACTGTAACATCCAAGGCAACGAGGAGGCAGATACACTGGCAAAAGAAGGTGCAAGACTACCACAACCAGATTCTAGTGTGACATACGAAGAGTCAAAAAGGCTTATTGGAGCTAGATACATTGACTAAATGGGAAATAGAACATACTGGCTACACAAAAAAACGATGCCTATTACCAGTTGAACAGAAGAGAGCAGGTCGTGGTCGTGGTCGTGGTCTTCAGGCCACAATAGACTGAGGTACCACCTATTCAATAAATTGAAGATAGGTGGCACTGACGAATGCTCGTGCGGTACTCGGAAAATGATGGCTGAACATCTGCTGCAAAACTGCCCGACATACGAGGATCAGAGAGAGCAGATGTGGCCATCACCATTGGCAACACTAGACAAGCTATATGGCAGTGTCGACAGCCTCAGGATGACCGCTGCTTTTTTCGAAAAAAAATGGTTGACGTCTGACAGCGTACGAAGAAGAAGCAGAAGAAGCGATATAATCTCACTCCACGGACGTACTCCAAGCCATCTCGACAGTCAAACGAGATATAATCTCACTCCAGGGACATACTCCAAGCCATCTCGACAGTCAAGCGAGATATAATCTCACTCCAGGGACATACTCCAAGCCATCTCGACAGTCAAGCGAGATAGAACCTCACTCCACGGACGTACTCCAAGCCATCTTGACAGTCAAACGACATTTAATCTCAAACGAAATAAAATATAACATCGGGCTTTTGTCCCAAAAGACAGATCTGGTCCTACAGTGTTTTCCGGCCCATGGTGGTATCCTTGGAAACGAGAAGGCAGATGAACTCACAAACGCCGGAAGTGGAGACACACAGACTCGCTCTCTACAGAGCTGAAAACAAGGCAAAGACACTCCTGAAACGATCCATTAGGATAGAATGGAGAGACAGAGAATACAAGGCAGAAAATGACAGCAAAGACAAACTTCAACATATTGTCTACGTACAGATATATACCTACATACATAATTATCAGTGCACTGAGACACATTTACACACATGTACACACCTGCAGACATGAAGAAATGCATGCATATCCACACACACAAGCTCACACATGCACACACATACACGAGAGAGAGAGAGAGAGAGAGAAAGAGAGAGAGCGAGAGAGAAAAACAGAGAGATAGAGAGTCACCGTCCTTCAGGACACTACCATGTTAATGCAATCAAAAAGACTACAACAAGCTATGTTTGGCAGCATGTGTGTTTTTATATTATTTTAATTACCAATCACCTTTAAGCACTTTGTGTTCTAAATCCAAGAGATGCTACACAAGAAACGCTGGGACGGATGTTACGTTATCCAAGGGATTCTACACAAGAAACGCTGGGACGGATGTTTCGTAATCCAAGGGATGCTACACAAGAAACGCTGGGACGGATGTTACGTTATCCAAGGGATTCTACACAAGAAACGCTGGGACGGATGTTTTGTAATCTAAGGGATGCTACACAAGAAACGCTGGGACAGATGTTACGTTATCCAAGGGATTCTACACAAGAAACGCTGGGACGGATGTTTCGTAATCTAAGGGATGCTACACAAGAAACGCTGGGACGGATGTTACGTTATCCAAGGGATTCTACACAAGAAACGCTGTTGCGGATGTTTCGTAATCCAAGGGATGCTACACAAGAAACGTTGGGGCGGATGTTTCGTAATCCATGGAGGCTACACAAGAAACGCTGGGACGGATGTTTCGTAATCCAAGGGATTCTACATCACACACGCTGGAAGGGATGTTTGGTAATGATTTTTTCTTGATCACTTCTCTCCACAAATCGAGTACAACAAACTGCATTTCATAACAATTTCTTTTATTCTTTTATAATTCTGTTTCATCCTTCTCTCATATTCTCTTCACTTCCCTCATCCCTATTAAGTTCCTGTCCCTCTTTCATACTCTATTTCCTCTCTTTTTCATAATTACTCCTTCTTCAATTCTACTCACTTTCCCTTCTCTTAAGATCTCCTCTTATGCCGTCAGGGATGAGGCTAACTTTTTATGTACTAAGCCTATGTGAGATGGGGTGGCCAGTTCTCTTCCTTACTGTTTTTAAATCATTATGTGTACCCATTTACAGCTGGGTTGACTGGAGGAGTGGTCATACCAGACACGAATTTGTCCGTGAACTCCAACCTCTGGAACGCTGTAATTCCAATCTAGTGAACTAGCTCGTTGTTGACTAGGCTACACTTCCCTCTTGTATAATTTGTGTATCTTCTGTCTTTCAAAGTTCTGCTTCCATCTCTTTTTCCTAATTATGCTATCTTCTTCTCTTTCCTCATTATGCTATATTTTCTCCTTCCTAATTCTTCTGTTCCCGCTCTCCTACTCTTCACTGTATATACAGTTACACTTTCCTCTTTCCCATCGCAGTGCCTACCCCTTTCATATCTCTATTCATTTCTCTCTTTCCCTATATCATAACTCTGTTCCATTGCCCCTTTATAGTTCAGCTGCCTCCACGTCTTTCATCTTCCAGTGACTTTCCCAAACAACGACCTCCTATCGACAGTAAATCTCTGCCCTGTGATTGGACGGACAAGAGATCCATATTTGGTGATCGAGATGTGAGTGACCCGCGGATTGCATCCCTCCTCGCCTAGAATCCTCCAGACTCTCTCTCTGGCACTGGATCGGTGATAATATTTGCAGATGTCTGTGATTACGGCTCCAAGCAAGCCACTTTGTATCAGCACCGAGTTTCCGTCGACAAAAATATATTAATAAAAAGTGATTTTTCACCACAAACTTATAAATGTCCTGATTAGGTACATTGTAAAAGAAAGCACAATACTTTATGGATTAGAATAAGTGGATGTACTTGATATAAACAGCCAAAGTATATCTTCCTACGCGTGGATGGGTACTATTTGTAAACATAGTTTTGGCAGGCTTCCAAGTAACGATATGACGTCATTTTCATACTTGCAGGTAAGAAGAAAGACAACAGAGATATTTTTTTGTAAAGAATTAAGTTATCATCTGCATCCAAACATTCTTCTGTTATTTGCTGTGTCGTAAAAACCGGCGATAGTGGCGTTAGGAATATTAACGATGCGTTTAATGTTATGAACCAAAGTTTAGTAATTACTATCAAATAATCTTCTTCTTGGGCAATATTGGTCGGTCTGGCGAAAATAACAAACATAGCGATGGGTTATTGTAACATGAGATGAGTAGGTGCATCCAGAGACTGTAATTTTTCTTCTTCTTCGTCTTCTTCTTCTTCTTCTGCTTCTTCTTTTTCATTATCTTCTCTTTCTTCTATTTCAATGTCTTTTTCTTCATCTTCTTCTTATTCATCATGTTTTTCTTCTTCGTTTTCGATGTGTTCCACATGATCATCATCTTCCTGCGGTATTGGGTCGGCTTGTGAAGACGACAGGAAATAGTTTCCTACTGTAACCAGCAAGAGCTAACCGAGTGGATGCTTTCAGATTTTTCTGCTTCCGTGTCCTTCCACATGTCGACTAACGTATGCCCCCATACCAAGCCACAATGTCCTGGGACAATACTACGCCACAATGTCCTGGGACAATACCACGCCACAATATCCTGGGAATTTACCACGCCACAATGTCCTGGGACAATACCACGCCTTGATGTCCTGGGACAATACCACGCCACAATGTCCTGGGACAATACCACGCCATAATGGCCTGGGACAATACCACACCACAATGTACTGGGACAATACTACGCGACAATGTCCTGCAATCCTACCACGCCACAATGTCCTAGGACAATACCACGCCACAATGTCCTGGGACAATACCACACCACAATGTCCTGGGACAATACCACGCCACAATGTCCTAGGACAATACCACGACACAATGTCCTAGGACAATACCACGCCACAATGTCCTGGGACAATACCACGCCACAATGTCCTGGGACAATACCACGCCACAATGTCCTACAACCATACCACGCCACAATGTCCTGCAACCATACCACGCCAAAATGTCCTGCAACCATACCACGCCAAAATGTCCTGCAACCATACCACGCCACAATGTCCTGGGACAATACCACGCCACAATGTCCTGCAACCATACCACGCCACAATGTCCTGCAACCATACCACGCCACAATGTCCTACAACCATACCACGCCACAATGTCCTGCAACCATACCACGCCACAATGTCCTGCAACCATACCACGCCACAATGTCCTGCAACCATACCACGCCACAATGTCCTGCAACCATACCACGCCACAATGTCCTGCAAACATACCACGCCACAATGTCCTGCAACCATACCACGCCACAATGTCCTGCAACCATACCACGCCACAATGTCCTGCAACCATACCACGCCACAATGTCCTGCAACCATACCACGCCACAATGTCCTGCAACCATACCACGCCACAATGTCCTGCAACCATACCACGCCACAATGTCCTGCAACCATACCACGCCACAATGTCCTGGGACAATACCACGCCACAATGTCCTGCAACCATACCACGCCACAATGTCATACAACCATACCACGCCACAATGTCCTACAACCATACCACGCCACAATGTCCTACAACCATACCACGCCACAATGTCCTACAACCATACCACGCCACAATGTCCTACAACCATACCACGCCACAATGTCCTACAACCATACCACGCCACAATTTCCTGCAACCATACCACGCCAAAATGTCCTGCAACCATACCACGCCACAATGTCCTGCAACCATACCACGCCACAATGTCCTACAACCATACCACGCCACAATGTCCTACAACCATACCACGCCACAATGTCCTACAACCATTCCACGCCACAATGTCCTGCAACCATACCACGCCACAATGTCCTGCAACCATACCACGCCACAATGTCCTGGGACAATACCACGCCACAATGTCCTACAACCATACCACGCCACAATGTCCTGCAACCATACCACGCCACAATGTCCTGCAACCATACCACGCCACAATGTCCTACAACCATACCACGCTACAATGTCCTGCAACCATACCACGCCACAATGTCCTACAACCATACCACGCTACAATGTCCTGCAACCATACCACGCCACAATGTCCCACAACCATACCACGCCACAATGTCCCACAACCATACCAGTTCTGTTGTTGTCCTTGTCATATTGTTACAATACTCATCAGCAACTGTTCATGTTGTCTCTGGATGCAACTGTTCTGCTGTCGCTGTATGCAACTGTTCATGTTGTCGATGTATGCAACTGTTCTGCTGTCGCTGTATGCAACTTTTCATGTTGTCGCTGTATTTTCAACTCTCATTTCCCCACATAAAAAGAATCGTTTCATCCCATTGTATGTATCAAGTCGCCTCTCTGTATTGTCGTTCCATTTCTGGCCTACAACAGACCTTTAATCCGTTCATGGGATTCTAACATTGTTCTGCGGAGTCGTTGTGATTGTAATATTATAATTTGTTTATTGTCCACTTTTTGCTTCCATTGAACCGGATTGGACGTATTTGAGACTTAATACCTCTATTTTGTGACTGGTGTTCTGAATTTCCAGGTTAAAGAACTGTGGGACTAATCAGACCCAGTTTACCTGACTTCCAATCAAGCCAATTTGGAAACTTATTCTATCTGTTATTACCTACTCCAAAAACTATTTCTTAAGTTGAGCGACATGACATCATCTCACTTTACAATTGACTCGAAGACCAAAAAGCAGCCCTAAATATTAAATTGACAGCTTTCAATATGCTGTGTTTACATAAGGTTATCGGAAGAAAAAAAGCATTCCTGTGATCCATCTCCTGAGACATCTTCTTGAAAATAATGCAGAAGAATGACCACTGAAGTCAAGGACAAGTTTACCTCTCCATGCCCAGAAACAAGAGCTAAGCCAAACCAAAAAATGGTGTCAAACATGGTTGCTTGCTAATGCCCACAATGGGTTGCTTGCTAATGCCCACAATGGGTTGCTTGCTAATGCCCACAATGGGTTGCTTGCTAATGCCCACAATGGGTTGCTTGATAATGCCCACAATGAGTTGCTTGCTAATGCCCACAATGAGTTGCTTGCTAATGCCCACAATGGGTTGGTAACCATTTTGTGCGCCCTGAAAAAGGCGGAACTTGTGGCAGAATGTTGTAACTTTAATGACATCCTGAGCGTGCTGATAAAGTGGACCGGGATCCTCCATGTGGTTGTGCAATGCTTGGCTTCATCTGCGTTTCCCTCACTACTACGGGGATCACATCGGACTTAACCTTGTTAGCCAGACTGGTGTCCTCGACAACAGCCCGTTTCTTGGACGACCAACGAAGAGGTTAGGTGAGGGTCTTGGCCAGTATATTTCTCCTGACCCTGGCTAACATTGTCTGATCAGGGTGTTTTGCCTGACCAGACGTTAGCCTCGTCGTCCCGCGTCTACGATATATTGAGGAATGGATGGAGACCAAAGAAGAACTTGCGATATGGCATAATATGTCCTACAATGTGTGGAGAGCCCTGAACATATTCGGAACGGGGGTGTACAGGTGTAGATCGAACTTAAGAACATTGGGATATTTAGGCAACGATTCCTGCAAATGTGGAGCCATCCAAGGCCCCGAACATCTGAATAACTGCCTAAGAACGCAAGAACCATGTGCTTTGGCGGATCTCATGGTAGCAAATGCTAGAGCTTCCAGTACAACTCATTACTGGCCCATGACTTTGTGAGGTTGCCCAGGACAACTCATTACTGGCCCATGACTTTCTGAGGTTGCCCAGAACAACTCATTACTGGCCCATGACTTTGTGAGGTTGCCCCGGACAACTCATTACTGGCCCATGACTTTGTGAGGTTGCCGGAC
This sequence comes from Ariolimax columbianus, assembly GCA_036924085.1. NCBI lineage: Eukaryota > Metazoa > Mollusca > Gastropoda > Stylommatophora > Arionidae > Ariolimax > Ariolimax columbianus. Next base: position 3,496,504 of record JAVGWX010000021.1, read on the forward strand.
ACGGAAAGTAAAGTCAGTACACTTGGTCGGACTGTCTTCAATATGCTATCAGTTTGTAGAGCCGCTTGAGACTGTCTTCAATATGTTGTCAGTTTGTAGAGCAGTTTGAGACTGGCTCACACTCACATAACATCAGCGCTGCAATGAGGCTAGGATTGGGGCGTGTCACTGGGAATGTCACATACAGACCCCGGACTCCAAGTGATGTCTCTGTCTTATACTTGCACTATCTGGCTAGAGAGGGCAGTCAACACTTTCATATAGTAAGAGCATAACAGCATACAATACACGCGGAGATTAGGGAATGAAAGTAGAGATGGTAGAACAGCTTAAGGAAGAAATATAACAAGGTAATACATGCGCTGGCTTGTAACTCGCGAGACAGCCACAGGAGATTGGAGATAAACACTGCTGGCAAAGAATAACATGTGGAGAACAAAATGAATGGAACAATTATCAGTAGACAATAAATGAGATGGGAAATTGTGAGTGGAGGAGATACGAGTGGAGAAAATACGAGGAGAGAAATTATTTGGGGCAAAATAATTAGGGGAGATATTGTGATTGGATAAATTATTAGGGGAGAATTTAATTAGGGGAAATATTGTGAGTAGATAAATTATAAGGGGAAAAGTTAATTAGGGGAGATATTGTGAGTGGATAATTTATTAGGGAAGAGAATAATTACCGAAGATATTGTTAGTGTATAAATTAATAGGGAAGACATTAATTGGGGGCGATATTGTGAGTGGACAAATTAATAGGGGATAAATTAATTAGGGGAGAAATTAATTAGGGTAGAAATTAATTAGGGGAGATATTGTGATTGGATAATTTATTAGGGAAGAGAATAATTACCGAAGATATTGTTAGTGTATAAATTAATAGGGAAGACATTAATTGGGGGCGATATTGTTAGTCGAGAAATTATTGGGATACAAATTTTAAAAGGGGAGATATTGTGAGTGGAGAAACTCTTAGGGGAGAAATTAATTAGAGGCGATGTTGTGAGTGTAGAAATTAATTAAAGGAGAAAATAATTGGGGTAATATTGTGAACTGATTCATGAAGAAATTAGTTAGAGGAGATATTGTGAGTGTAGACACTTTTAGGGGAGAGATTAATTAGGGGAGATATTGGTAGGAGAGAAATTATTAAGGGATACATTAATTAGGGAGGAATTAATAATGGGAGATATTGTGAGTGGAGAACTTTGTAGCGGAGAAACTAATTAAGGGAGATATTGTGAGTGGAGAACTTTGTAGCCGAGAAACTAATTAGGGGATATATTGTGAGTGGAGAACTTTGTAGCGGAGAAACTAATTAGGGGAGATAATGTGAGTGGAGAACTTTGTAGCGGAGAAACTAATTAGGGGATATATTGTGAGTGGAGAACTTTGTAGCGGAGAAACTAATTAGGGGAGATAATGTGAGTGGAGAACTTTGTAGCGGAGAAACTAATTAGGGGATATATTGTGAGTGGAGAACTTTGTAGCGGAGAAACTAATTAGGGGAGATAATGTGAGTGGAGAACTTTGTAGCGGAGAAACTAATAGGGGAGATAATGTGAGTGGTGAACTTTGTAGCGGAGAAACTAATTAGGGGATATATTGTGAGTGGAGAACTTTGTAGCGGAGAAACTAATTAGGGGAGATAATGTGAGTGGAGAACTTTGTAGCGGAGAAACTAATAGGGGAGATAATGTGAGTGGTGAACTTTGTAGCGGAAAAACTAATAGGGGAGATAATGTGAGTGGAGAACTTTGTACCGGAGAAACTAATTAGGGGAGATAATGTGAGTGGAGAACTTTGTAGCGGAGAAACTAATTAGGAGAGATAATGGGAGTGGAGAACTTTGTAGCGGAAAAACTAATAGGGGAGATAATGTGAGTGGTGAACTTTGTAGCGGAAAAACTAATAGGGACGATTTTGTGAGTGGAGAACTTTGTACCGGAGAAACTAAATAGGGAAGCTTTTGTGAATGGAGAACTTTGTAGTGGAGAAACTAATTAGGGGAGATATTGTGAGTGGAGAACTTTGTAGCGGAGAAACTAATGTGGGGAGATTTTGTGAACCGAGATAACACTAGGAGAGACATTATTAAGGGTAACATTTAGAGGGGAGAATTTATGAGTGGAGATATGTTCTTCTTCTTCTTCTTTGTACGCTGTCAGACGTCAACTTAAATTTGTTCGACGAAAGCAGCGGTCATCCTGAGGCTGTCAACACTGCCATAGAGCTTGTCTAGTGTTGGCACTGGTGATGGCCACATGTGCTTTCTCTGGTCCTCGCATGTCGGACAATTTTGCAGCAGATGTTCAGCGGTCATTTTCCCTGAACTACAGGGGCATTCGTCAGTAGCACATATCTTCAGTTTAATGATTATATGGTACCTCAGTCTGTTGTGGCCTGTGCAGAGTCTCTCTTCTGTTCAACTGGTAATAGACATAATTTGTGTGTGTGTAGCCAGAAAGCTGTTTCCCATTTGGCCATGCATCTGGCCATAATAAACCTTTTGGATTCTTTCGTAGGTCACACTAGTTTCTGGTTGTGGTAACCTTCCACTTTCTTTTGCCAGTCTTTTTGCCTCCTGGTTGGCTTGGATGTACCACGAATCTTTTGGGTGTGGACTGCTGGCATAGTTTTGCCTGGCCCTGACTAACACGTCTGTTCAGTATGTTTTGTTGACCATGACTAACATGTCTGAACAGTACGTTTTGCCTGACCAGATGTTAGTCTCTGCTTCCTACAGGCTCCGTGAGATGTGCTAATGTAACAAAAAAAGTGCTTATTTAAATTTTGGAAAGAAAAGCGTTCCAAAAAAAAAAAATCTAAACGCTTAGCTGGCAGCTGTGGGCAGAGATGGAACAGTACTGTATGTTAGAGCACTATGGACAGAAAGCGAGTATCCCTGTATATTAGTGCACTATGGACAGAAAGCGAGTATCCCTGTATGTTAGTGCACTATGGACATAAAGCGAGTAGCCCTGTATGTTAGTGCACTATGGACAGAAAGCGAGTATCCCTGTATGTTAGAGCACTATGGACATAAAGCGAGTAGCCCTGTATGTTAGTGCACTATGGACAGAAAGCGAGTATCCCTGTATGTTAGTGCACTATGGACAGAAAGCGAGTAGCCCTGTATGTTAGTGCACTATGGACAGAGAGCGAGTAGCCCTGTACGTTATGGAACTATGGTCAGAGAGCGAGTAGCCCTGTATGTTAGTGCACTATCAAAAGGTTGCTAACATTCCAGACATTGTTCCTTCAGCTTATACATTTTAGAAGCGCCAATTCATTTGTCAATAAATTGTTATTTTATGTCAGATACTAATATCAATGACCTTCGTTCGTACCGTGCCCTAGTTCTGGTTTATGATCTTCACTTTAGTTTCTATCGTTCTTTTTCAAGGTTGACATTTCCTTGTCCTTCGTCTAGGGTTCATAAGATTTTGTTCCTTCTGATAGTGTCACGTTCTCGTTTTGACTGATGTAGTGAAATTTCTTGACTGCTCTGATCAAACAATTGTTGGTTGCTCTGGTCAAGCGGGTCTTGGTTGCCCTGGTCAACCGGGTCTTGGTTGCTCTGATCAAGCGGGTCTTGGTTGCTCTGATCAAACGTGTCTTGGTTGCTCTGATCAAGCGGGTCTTGGTTGCTCTGATCAAGCTGGTCTTGGTTGCTCTGATCAAAGAATTGTTGGTTGATCTGATCAAGCGGGTCTTGGTTGCTCTGATCAAGCGGGTCTTGGTTGCTGTGATCAAGCTGGTCTTGGTTGCTCTGATCAAAGAATTGTTGGTTGATCTGATCAAGCGGGTCTTAGCTGCTCTGATCAAGCTGGTCTTGGTTGCTCTGATCAAAGAATTGTTGGTTGATCTGATCAAGCGTGTCTTGGTTGCTCTGATCAAGCGGGTCTTTGCTGCTCTGATCAACCGGTTCTTGGTTGCTCTGATCAACCGGGTCTTGGTAGCTCTGATCAACCGGTTCTTGGTTGCTCTGATCAACCGGGTCTTGGTTGCTCTTATGAAATGGTTCTTGGTTGCTCTGATCAAGCATTTCTTGGTTGCTCTGATCAAACAGTTTTAGGCAGTTCTGATCAAGAAGTTTTTTGTTGCTCTGATCAAACATTTCTTGATTGCTTTGATCAAACAAGCTTTTGGTTGCTTTGGGCAAACGATATTTAGTTTATCTGGTCAAAACAGTTATTATTTTCTCTGGACAAAATATCTTTGCTTGTTTTTTCCTAAAAATTGTTGTGTATTCTGGAGAAAGTGCGTTTGGTTGTTCAACCAAGCAGTTGCTGGCCGGTTGACTGTTGAGATCAGTGGGCGAGAGCCACAATAAAGCATGCACTCTTGTGCATAGTTAAAAGAAACATTGAACATTGTGAAGGGCTGTACTCAGACTAATAAAATGGGATCAAGATGCTGAGCAGCGCATGAGCTGCAGTGGTTAGCGACCCATAGCTGACTGCTAGCGTCAAGGCAAGCTAACCATAGCTGCCAAGACCCTTCTACACCTCCACGCGGTAATCCTGGATAACAGGCTGCAGCAGGGCAGACTGGCTAAGGAGAAGGGATCGAAGAGGGAATGCTAACCCGGTACTCAAAAAATGCTTGCTGAAGTCGGATGTGTTGGACCGAAAGGTGCAAATATCGCAGCCAGATTGTAAACTACGACACAACACATTCCGTTCTCTGGACTACATTCTTCTACTTAAGTTCTTTCAGGGTTTGGTAGCGGGAGATTGAGAACGAACGAAGAAGAAGAAGAAGAAGAAGACTAAGAAAACATAAGTTTCAAGTAAAATTAGTAACGCATGTGAAGTTTTAAAAACATATTCAAGAAATTCATTTGGCTCAGATGTTTTCCTAATAAACGTCTGTAGACCAGATTTGTCGGACGTGACCAAAGATTAATCAGCCACTCTGGAAAACACATGGGGCTTTTGCTCAGGATACACACAATATGCCAGCCTTTTTCAGAACGCCAAACTCAATAACTGGGGCATTAATGTTCTCTCCAAAGGATCAATACTGTCTTTTTTTCCGTCAAAAAGAAAACAAAATGTGGCAGAGAACACATGCGCGTGAGAGCGGAGATGCACGAGATTACTCGTGGAAACTGGAGGCAAAAATAATACACAGAGAAAGTTGGCAGGTTATTTGGTGAACATGGGCGTCAGATATGATAAGGGCGGCAGAGATGATAAGGGCGTTAGAGATGGTAAGGGCGTTATAGATGATAAGGACGTTAGATATGATAAGGGCGGCAGAGATGATAAGGGCGTCATAGATGATAAGGGCGTTATATATGATAAGGGCGTCATAGATGATAAGGGCGTCATAGATGATAAGGGCGTCATAGATGATAAGGGCGGCAGAGATGATACGGGCGTTAGAGATAGTAAGGGCGTCAGAGATGATAAAGGCGTCTTAAATGATAAGGGTGTTAGAGATGATAAAGGGGTCAGAGATGATAAGGGCGTCAGAGATGATAAGGGCGTCATAGATGATAAGGGCGTCATAGATGATAAGGGCGTCATAGATGATAAGGGCGTCATAGGGAGAGAGATGAAAACATAAGGAGAAAGATGAGGAGGGTGATGTAGGAGAGAGATGAGAAGGCGACATGGAGAGAGACAGAGAGAGAGAGAGAGAGAGAGAGAGAGGGAGATATGAGAACGCAGGGAGGGAGATGAGGAGATTGTAGAAAAGTTATAGGGAATGGTGATTATATAATACTCCAGTGCATGCATTGCAGCGGTCAGCGACCCATAGCTGACCGCTAGCGTCAATGCCAGCGACCCATAGCTGACTGCTAGCGTCAGGGCCAGCAACCCATAGCTGCTAAGATCCTTCTACAACTCCACGCGGTGATCCTGGATAACAAGCTGCAACAGAGCAGACTGGCTAAGTAGAAGGGATCGAACAAGGAATGCCAACCCGGTACTAAAAAATGCTTGCTGAAGTCGGATGTGTTAGACCGAAAGTTGCAAATATCGCAGTCAAGCTGTAAACTAAGACAAAACGCATTCCATTCTCTGCAATTCATTTTTCTTCTTAGGCCCGTGTCAGGGTTTGGTAGCGGGAGATTGAGAACGAAGCCAAACAAATCCAAACTCCATGTTAGACACCATACGTAATTATGAGCTGAAATCCGGCCACTGACCAGGACCTCGAGTTAAAGTGAAGCCTGGGGCTAGGAGGTCTCCGGGTACTGACCAGGATTTCGAGTGAAAGTGACGTCATTAGCTAGGAGGTCTCAGGATACTGACCAGGATTTCGAGTGAAAGTGACGTCATTAGCTAGGACGTCTCCGGGTACTGACCAGGATTTCGAGTGAAAGTGACGTCATTAGCTAGGAATTCTCCGGGTACTGAGCAGGACCTCGAGTGAAAGTGACGTCATTAGCTAGGAGGTCTCCGGGTACTGACCAGGACCGCAAGTGAAAGTGACGTCATTAGCTAGGAGGTCTCCGGGTACTGACCAGGACCTCGAGTGAAAGTGACGTCATTAGCTAGGAGGTCTCCGGGTACTGACCAGGACCTCGAGTTAAAGTGACGTCTGGGACTAGGAGGTCTCCGGGTACTGACCAGGACCTCGAGTTAAAGTGACGTCATTAGCTAGGAGGTCTCAGGATACTGACCAGGATTTCGAGTGAAAGTGACGTCATTAGCTAGGAGGTCTCCGGGTACTGACCAGGATTTCGAGTGAAAGTGACGTCATTAGCTAGGAATTCTCCGGGTACTGACCAGGACCTCGAGTGAAAGTGACGTCATTAGCTAGGAGGTCTCCGGGTACTGACCAGGACCGCAAGTGAAAGTGACGTCATTAGCTAGGAGGTCTCCGGGTACTGACCAGGATTTCGAGTGAAAGTGACGTCATTAGCTAGGAGGTCTCCGGGTACTGACCAGGACCTCGAGTTAAAGTGACGTCTGGGACTAGGAGGTCTCCGGGTACTGACCAGGACCTCGAGTGAAAGTGACGTCATTAGCTAGGAGGTCTCCGGGTACTGACCAGGACCTTGAGTTAAAGTGACGTCATTAGCTAGGAGGTCTCTATGTAGTCTTATCGTGTTACCAATGTCTTTCTTTGTAGAACAGTGCATTTTCCCCATTGATGGTCATGGTTTGAATCTTGATCGATTATTAATTATCTTTTTTTTCTGTTGTCTGGTGTAAATGTTTTATGTTTTCTGATGTGTATGTTTTCTGTTCTATATGTTTTCTGTTGTCTGGTGTAGAAGGTTTCTTTTGTCTGGTGTAGATGTTTTCTGTTGGCAGGTGTAAATGTTTTGTTGTTTGGTGTAAATGTTATCTGTTGTCTGGTGTATATGTTTTATGTTGTCTCGTGTATGTTTTATGTTGTCTCGTGTATGTTTTATGTTGTCTTTATGTTGTTCGATTCCTTAAATTTGTTCTTTATCCAGTTTTGACAAGCACGATGAATATGGATAAGATACGCCCACGTAGACGGGAGGAGCGGTGTTTATAAACCGGATTAGAACCCTAACAGGAGTTCATTACTGCGTAACATTTCGTAACACAACATTCAACAACTGCTAGCTACATGTCCTTCACAACATTCAACAAATACCAGTTACATTCCTCTCATAACATTCAAAAAATGGCAGTTACATTCCCCTCACAACATTCAACAAATACCAGTTACATTCCTCTCATAACATTCAAAAAATGGCAGTTACATTCCCCTCACAACATTCAACAACTACCAGTTACATCCCCCCCCCCCCCCACAACATTCAACAAATACCAGTTACCTACACCCTCACAACTTTTAACAAATGGCAGTTACATTCCCCTTACAACATTCAACAAATACCAGTTACATCCCCCCTCACAACATTCAACAAATACCAGTTACATCCCCTCTCACAACATTCAACAAATGCCAGTCGCTTGTCTCTTGCATAACATCGCTTCTTAGAACTACCAACCTATTAGACTGTTACAAGTTTCATGGCAGGTGTTCAGTACGGCTGGTTGCCATTACTTTCCGTGCGTAGAGGAGCGATTATGCCAAGACTTTATCTGCAAAACTGGACACAGCGGAATTCGACTCTGGTGCTCTGGGATTGTGAAACTGACGTTTCCTCCCTAGACCCCGCTGTCTCACAACATAACATAACTGACGTTTCCTCCCTAGACCACGCTATCTCACAACATAACATAACTGACGTTTCCTCCCTAGACCACGCTGTCTCAGAACACAACATAACTGACGTTTCCTCCCTAGACCACGCTGTCTCACAACATAACATAACTGACGTTTCCTCCCTAGAGCACGCTATCTCACAACATAACATAACTGACGTTTCCTCCCTAGACCACGCTGTCTCAGAACACAACATAACTGACGTTTTCTCCCTAGACCACGCTATCTCACAGCATAACATAACTGACGTTTCCTCCCTAGACCGCGCTGTCTCACAACATAACATAACTGACGTTTCCTCCCTAGACCACGCTGTCTCACAGCATTACATAACTGACGTTTGCTCCATAGACCACGCTGTCTCACAACTTTACATAACTGACGTTTCCTCCCTAGACCACGCTGTCTCACAACTTTACATAACTGACGTTTCCTCCCTAGACCACGCTGTCTCACAACATAACATAACTGACGTTTCCTCTTCAGACCACGCTGTCTCACAGCATTACATAACTGACGTTTACTCCCTAGACCACGCTGTCTCACAACATAACATAACTGACGTTTCCTCCCTAGACCACGCTGTCTCACTACATTACATAACTGACGTTTCCTCCTTAGTCCACGCTGTCTCACAACATAACATAACTGACGTTTACTCCCTAGACCACGCTGTCTCACAACATTACATAACTTAACTAAATAAAACGTAACATAGCAGGGTATTCCATAACATCAAAACACAGGACAAACCATTACACAACATTATATAACATCACACACCATTACACAACATTATATAACATCACACACCATTACACAGTACTATATAGCATTGCGCACCATTACACTGCATTACACACCGTCATATAACATTACATACTCTTACACAACATTATTTAACATTACACACTATCATACACCATTACATAACATTACATGACATTACACAACGGTATATAACATTATACACCATTACATACCATTACACACCATTACACAACATCATATAACATTACACACCATTACACAATATTTTTTAACATTACACACCGCCATGCAGAATTACATACCAAGACACACCATCAAAAAATATTACATGACATTACACAACGGTACATACCATTTTACACCATTACATAAAATGACATAGCATGGCACCATTACACAACATTACACAACATGACACACCATCATATAACATTACACAACAGCACATATCATCATACAAGACTACATAACATTACCTACCATTACATAACATTACATTAACACCATTACATAACATTACATTAACACCATTACATACCATTACGCACCATTACATAACATTACACGCCAGTTCACATTTTCACAAAAATAATTTATCACATTGTGACAGTGATATTGTGATGTGTGTGTGAAAACAAATTCAGTCTGGGCAATAATGCTAGAGATTGAACACGTGTAGGATTTGGATGGAGCGAGTCAGTTCAGAAGGACAGAAGGAAGAGTTAGCGTATCGCAAATGTTGTAGTTGCTAGCGAACACATACATATTTAGTGGAGGCGTTGGCTCCATCATTATACATTTTGTTGTTAGTTTTTTTGTTTGCGTTCGCCTTATTTTTATAATTTCCAATGCTGTATGAGTTGCACTGCGGTTTTTATTTTGCTCATTTCGGTCCAGTGCATCCGACTTCAGCATGAATGTTATGTAATGGCCTGCTTCCTTCTGCATTTTCTAAGGTTTTGCTTCCCCGGGGTAACGGCAGATGATGGGGATCGAACCCAGCACCTTCGAGTTGTGAACCGTGCCACTAACCACTAGCCCACGCCGTCCCCATATATAATGATAACATAATTACTTCTTGTTTGTATATTATAAAGTAGTTTTAGGGTTTTTCTTTCTTATTGTGTTTAACGAGAAAATGGAACGAAAGGGGAATTCGCTCGATATTTCCGTCACATATTTAAGATAATCTACTAGAAAAGAAGACAGACGCTGTTACAAAACACTATCATATACCATTTGGCATATTAAGTAATAATGCATGCCATAATATAACCAATCTAATCATACCGTGCCCTATATACATTATGAGTCCCGGGAGAAGGAAGATGTTGACCGCACCAAATGGAAAAGTTACCTTCAGCTCCGCTTCAAATTGGGCAAAGAGGCATTATTACAGCAAGCACAGGAGAAATGGAAACGTGAAAAACAACACAAATATCACCTCAAGGGCGAATCATCCCATTTCTAATAATGACTGAATGCGACCATTCTAATCAATGCCGCAGAATATTCATAATATACATCAATGCCATAGTCGATAATGAGTGAAAGAGGCTATTCACATAACACACATAACAGAACATAACATAACTAACACGATCCGGCGATCTCTACTCCAGAACCATTTGCCCTGCTCACTGTGACAAGGATTGACTACACAGAGATTTTCATTCTCTGTAACCCAATCTTTGCGTGGGGTATCTTCTCCGAGACAAGAAGACTGCGCATGGCCGGAGATTCACTGTACGGTCACGTACAACAAAGATAGGACTCTATTTACTCTGCTGGTTCCATTAAGTTGTAAAGGAATCACGTGTTTCGTGTAAGAACGGTGCTGTTACATGTCTGATAAAATATCGTTGGCTAATTCAGAAAAGCAGAAACGTAAAGTTTTTGTGTGAAATGCTAGCCGGATTAAAAGAATTCTGGATATAGTTGTGAGTCCACGTCCAGCAAGCAGATGTTAACTGCACAACCAGGAAAGATAGCTGTAGCAATAACTTTAATGGATTATTTTCCATAATGAATATACGCAGTTGCTGTTTAGAGTGGTTCTAGCTAACCTCATTGACTTACGCATCTTTCCACCACAGACAGAAGTTCTGTTTGGTTATTGCAGTTCGTTTAAATAAACAGTGGCAGTAGAGACTTTATTCTACTGATCCTCTGATAAATGGAGGTATCGACCCTTTCGTACCCGATATATAGTTGATGTAAAGTGTCCAGAGCTTTTAGACGGAACACATCTGGGTGCTTCGACTTTAGCATGCTTATGGATTGTGTGAACGGGACTATGTTCGAACCGATGAAGGGGCATACTTCTGCCATAGAGATGGTAGGCCGCGATGCGGGCCGTCTCTTACGACATACACGTTGTATTGTTGTGGTTCGATTCTCGTCTCTGTTGTACTTTCGTTGTGTAAGTGCGTGGCTCTGTGGATAATGCTGCGACACACAATCAAACTTGAATGTGTTCGGATTCAATTCAGGGGACATAAGTCATGATACCACTACTACCAACTCATTGACACAAATATGCTATCCGGACTAGGAGAATTAGACAAGGAATGAATCCAAATGTTGGGGACTCATTCTAAACTGGACTCTTTTATTTTGATAATGACAATCGTTGGAGCCTTCCAAAGAGATTACTTCTGTTTTAGAGAATCTCCGTTTCCCATAAATTTCTAATTTATCTCTCATTAGCTAGACGGGGTCTTGTTTCGCCATTTGATCAGAAAAACTTGATAATTTTATCTTCTTTTTCATCTGTACACAGGAGATGATACCAAATTAATGATGTGCTTGCCGACCATATGTGGCCTTGGTGGTACTCCTCCTCTCGACTTCCCCAATATAGCTAACTTCCCTTCTTTTTTGTGAGTCTTTCATATTTCTCCCTCTATAGTACAAAAATTAAAAATGTGCACAACAGTCTGTTCCCATTGATATAAACACAAGAGAGATGTATAAATGTGAGAGAAAAAACCCACCAACGCTACAGATGATACGTAGTGTGCAGTATACGGTATTAATTTAAATTAGGATATAACCTGTAATATGTTATATTATAAATTGAAACTAACAGGGTTGTTTCTGTTAAACTAATAATATTATTATAATACAGTAACTGTCTGTATCCGAGGTAGCGCAGTGGTTAGTTCCCCAGTGTCATAGCCGAGGGGTAGGAGCTTGGTCTTTATTTGGTGCGGGATTATTCCGATCACAAAATGGCAGCTAGGGGGTCGACCCAGCCTCAATGGGCACCAGAATAATCATGGAAAGTAAAGGCCAGTGGAGTGATGCTGTCAAAATCATCTCTAGTGTGCCGTAGGTCAGGAAAAATGGGGCACCGGACCGTTTTTCTCATATGTTGTGTTAACAGGATCTTAATTTTATTTCCGGGAGCTAAGGCCAGGGTCAGGTGGTGTGATACTGAGATCCTACAATACGTCCGGTTCAGTTATAAGATACTGACTAAGAACCCGACCTCACATTAGAGTCAGGTTTAACATACTGCACTGTGCAAGACACCATCTCACGTCAGGGTTAGGTGAAACACGCAGGCCAAGACACCAACTTCTTCTTCGTTCGTTCTCAATCTCCCACTACCAAATCCTAAAACGGTGAGTAGCAGAATGTAGTCCAGAGAACGGAATGCTTGGCTGCGATATTTGCACATTTTGGTCCAACACATGCGACTTCAGCAAGCATTTTTTGAGTACCGGGTTACCATTCCCTCTTCGATCCCTTCTCCTTAGCCAGTCTGCCCTGCTGCAGCCTGTTATCCAGGATCACCGCGTGGAGGTGTAGAAGGGTCTTGGCAGCTATGGTTCTCTGGCCCTGACGCTAGCAGTCAGCTATGGGTCGCTGACCACTGTAGCTCATGCGCTGCTCAGCATCTTGATCCCCGAGACACCAACTAACGTCAGAGTCAGGTGAAACACGCAGGCCAAGACACCAACTAACGTTAAGGCCAGGAGAAACACACCAGCCAAAGCCCGCACATCGCGTCAAGGAAAGGTGAAACACACCAGCCAAGACACCACCTCACGTCAGGGTCAGGTGAAACACACCAACTTAGACCCCCCCCCCTTTCTCGTCAGAGCCAGGTGAAACACACCAACCAATACCCCACCTCACGTCAGGTCCAGGTGAGACACACAGACTAAGACCCCACCTCACGTCAGGGCCATGTGAAACACACCGACTAAGAACTCACCTCACATCAGGGCCATGTGAAACACACCGACTAAGAACCCACCTCACGTCAGGGCCAGGTGAAACATACCAACTAAGACCCCACCTCACGTCAGGGCGAGGTGAAAAACACCGACTAAGACCCCACCTCACGTCAGGGCCAGGTAAAACACAGCGACTAAGACTCCACCTCACGTCAGGGCCAGGTAAAACGCACCAACCAAGACCCCACCTCACGTCAGGGCCAAGGAAATACACCAGCCAAATCCCTCACCTCACGTCAGGGCCAGGTAAACACACCGACTAAGACCCCACCTCACGTCAGGGCCAGGTGAAACACACCGACTAAGACCTCACCTCACGCCAGGGCCAGGTAAACACACCGACTAAGACCCTACCTTATCCGCACGTATTACTCCTAAAAGTTGGCCCTGCTACCAGCAAGCAGAGACCCGTATCACTGGGCCGACCAAGAAACCTAGCATACATCTTCAGCCATATCGACCAAGGCCTATCTTCTTCAACACGCCTGAGAATATACGAAAAGCCACTTTCATTCGCAACTGGAGAAACATAACCAAGAAGGAAAACCACAGCACGAGTTTCTACGAACAACAAAAACATCAACAACAACAAATTCCTCTTCCAACCCATCCAGACGTTTGGGAATTGAGAAACCGCGAAAGACGAGAGTTTACTGTTTTTCCAAGTACTGTTGGCCTTGACAACCAGATACTGACATTCATCAATGTAACGAAAAAATGGCGCAAACACGTTAGTGCAAGCTTGCGTGTTGGGTGGCGGCTTTCATTACCAAACACTGAAGTTGATGCACCAAGATTAATGGATGCTGTGTCCTAGCCGCCTATTATGGATGTAATAGGCCAGGTAATGGGCACATCGCTCCACATAGAGTATATTGACTAATTTAAACTTCGTCGTGCGGCCGGGTTAATGATACTTACTAGGTAAATTGTTTTATCAGAGAATATTGATGATCTAGCCCATTTGGGAGTTTGGGGGTGTTAGCTTTTCAATTTTCGTGAAATTTCCGCCTTCATTATGCCCGGGACGAACCCATTTTTGTGTGTTTTAGTTGTGTCTCTCGGGTGAAGGAAACTGGTGCAAACATTTCGTGAGGGTTTTTGAATGATAGAGTTTAGATATGGTGGTTCCTATTCAACAAATTGAAGATAGGGTGTACCGACGAATGCCCGTGCGGTACTGGTAAAATGACCACTGAACATCTGCTGCAGAACTGCCCGACATACGAAGATCAGAGAGAGCAGATGTGGCCATTACCAGTGGAACTGCAAGACAAGCTCTATGGCAGTGGCGAGAGCCTCAGGATGACCGCCGCTTTTTTCGAAAAAATAATGGTTACTGTCTGACTGTACGCAGAAGAAGAAGAAGAAGATATGGTGGTTGTGACCTTGAGGCTACAACAGTCTGTTATCTTGAAACTATCCCTGTCTTCAGCCTACACACTCGGTCCCAAATGCATACATCAACATTATCATCATCTTCTTTCCACTTGTATCGTTGGGAGTCGTGGGGAGGTACAGTTATCTCTTGTGTGCCAGAAGTCTCCGATGTTGTCATTTAGTTTTTCTACAATGTCCCACTTACTGTGTCTATCCATATTTGTTATGTTCTACCTCTTTTCCCCTTCCAATTTTTGTTGCAGGTGGTGTAGATACGTGCAGCTGGTAACTTTGGTTGTATTCTTGTCAGGTGTCCCAACCATCGTGTCAGGTGTCTGGACCCTTTTGTCAGGTGTCCGAATCCTTTTATCAGGTATCCGAACCATTTTGTCAGGTGTCCCAACCATTTTGTCAGGTGTCCCAACCACTTTTTCAGGTGTCCGAACCATTTTGTCAGTGTCCGAACCATTTTGTCAGTGTCCGAACCATTTTGTCAGTGTCCGAACCATTTTGTCAGGTGTTCGAACCATTTTGTCAGTGTCCGAACCATTTTGTCAGTGTCTGAACCATTTTGTCAGTGTCCGAACCATTTTGTCAGGTGTCCGAACCATTGTGTCAGTGTCCGAACCATTTTGTCAGTGTCCGAACCATTTTGTCAGTGTCCGAACCATTTTGTCAGGTGTCCGAACCATTTTATTCTCCGCCTTTCCAGGCACGGTGTTGCACCCATGTCTATCTGATTTTATCTTTTCCTACTCCGTCTAGCCTTGGTGACCCCGACAGCCTTGTGACCCCGACATCCTTGGTGACCCCGACAGCCTTGTGACCAGCCTTGTGACCCCGACAGCCTTTCTCAAACACCTCATTTCGCATACCAAGATGTTTCTTTCTTTTCCTTTGGTGAGAATCCATGTCTGACACTGGTAGCAGAGAGTTGGTATAAAAATACTATTTATCAGCTGTCTTCTTGTATCAATTTTAATTTGTTTGCTTTTCAATAACGGTAAGAGCTGACATGACATCAATTTGCTGTATGTATTCTTGATTCCAATTCTCTTTCGATCTTTCCATTTCGCGTGAAAACTGTACCGAAGTATTTGCATTTTTTTACATGTGTAAATCCTGAGTTGTTTGCCCTGAATATTTAGTAATTTCTCTATTCTTCTCTCTCTCTCTCTCTCTCTCTCTCTATATATATATATATATATATATATATATATATATATATATATATATATATATATATATATATGTACGGCACAGCTTATGGCCGTGAATCATGGACGATTACCAAAACTTCTAGACAAAGAATCGAATCCTTCGTGTCAAAATGTAACAGAAAGATCCTTTAAAATACCCTGGACAAAGAAAAAGACAAATGTAGACATTCGGCAAGAGTTGAGCATAGAGGATAACTGGTTTATCAATTCCATTTTGGTTAGAAAATGAAAATACTTTGGTCACATCAAGAGACACAACGGTCTTGAGAGAACAGTGATGGAAGGTATGGTGCCAGGCAAAAGAGGAAGGGGTAGACCAAGAAGACGGTGGCACCAAGATATCCAGGAGTGCCTGAGTATGACTGTGGCGGAGGCTGGAGTTTTGACAAGAGAAAGAGTTTCTTTCAGACAAACTGTGATGGGAGCGACGTTCTACAACAGACACACTACATGATGATGAGGTATATAAGACTTCACAGCTTTTTGTGGAGCATAAATCTTCAACAAATATTCGCTAGGTCAACTGTGTCATTTATTCAAACTCTGGCAACGACCTTCTTGCTTTTAAGTTAGTTGCAAGTCCCATTCTCTACGTGTTCCTTGACTTGTTCCTACGTCTGCAGATTCCAGAACATGTACTATCTGGTAATAGTGTCAGCACGCATCCTTGCCGTGTTCTTGACTCAAGGCTACCGTCTTATTCCGTCAAATGTCACCGCAGTCTGTCCACATTAGTGGCGTGACCTTCTCGTGCTATTAGAAACATTCTATCCCATCAAGACATCTATTGATGGACGCTTGAACTTTCACCGTAAAAGCCTTTGTTGAAGCCGAGGTTACAGATGCACTGAAGAGGACGGATTTTATATTAGAATCAAAGATTATGAATTTTGCTGAGGACCTTTTCCTTTGAACACGCACAAGTGGGCACATATAGACATACACACATGCACGCACACTTGTGCGCTAACATATACCCACCCTAACTAAACATACACCCACACGAATATAATACATACATACATATGGAGGACGAGCGCCCAGCCTCATAACATGAAGGGAAAGACGAGCCCCCAGCCTCATACACATGAAGGGAACGACGAGCGCCCAGCCTCATACACATGAAGGGAAAGACGAGCCCCCAGCCTCATACACATGAAGGGAAAGACGAGCCCCCAGCCTCATACACATGAAGGGAAAGACGAGCGTCCAGCCTCATACACATGGATGACGAGCGCCCAGCCTCATACACATGAAGGGAAAGACGAGCCCCCAGCCTCGTACACATGAAGAGAAAGACAAGCGTCCAGCCTCATACACATGGATGACGAGCGCCCAGCCTCAAATACATGCACGCAATATTTAACTATTTCTTAAAAGCACACTCGATATTAAATACAAACTCGCACAATTACACACAAATACTTGATCACAACAATACACAATAACGTAGATATATATTTTCGCATACAGCGAACTCACACACACATGTTTTCACAGAACACACATACACAGTCAAACACATTCACATAACACACACAAGCAAACTCACAAGGAAACACACCATAACCCCTGCACAAATGCAGTCACACACACACACACACACATATGTAACAACTTTAACACATGAAAACACACAATGTCACACACATGTTTCTCCTATAATCGTAACTGTTATTCTCCACAAGACACTACATATTATTCTTAACTAAAACTCGAATTTAGACTTGATAAATCTCCCGAATATAGGCTTGATAAATCTCCCCAACATAGGCTTTATAAATCTCCCCAACAAAGGCTTGATAAATCTCCCCAATATAGACTTGACAAATCTCCCGAACATAGGCATGATAAATCTCCCCAATATAGGTTTGATAAATCTCCCCAACATAGGCTTTATAAATCTCCCCAACATAGGCTTGATAAATCTCCCCAATATAGACTTGATAAATCTCCCGAACATAGGCTTGATCAATCTCCGGAATATAGGCTTGATAAATCTCCCCAACATAGGCTTGATAAATCTCCCCAACATAGGCTTGATAAATCTCCCCAACATAGGCTTGATAAATCTACCCAACATTGGCTTGATAAATCTCCGGAATATAGGCTTGATAAATCTCCCGAATATAGGCTTGATACATCTCCCGAACCTAGACTTGATAAATCTCCCGATTCTCAACTCGCTCTGGATAAATTATGACATCTCCTGAAGCAACCACAAATATTTGAGCACGGCCACCAATCATATTAGCTGTCTATCATCTATCACAGCCACCTTCCAAGAAGCGACCAAAGATGGAGCGACCTAACATTGGTACCATCTCCCTCATAAATGTGATGTTTCTAAAATAGCCATTAATGTCGAGTATTTTTTATAAGAAAACTCATTTTCGAACTTTTTCAAGCTAGGGGAGTTAATCAAAGACGTGTTGACAAGTAAACAGTTTCTTGTTTGCTGGCTTTAAGCTATTTCTTTTCAAAAGGTGTTTTTCATTGCCTGGACATGTTTTAATTTTAGTTTGTCAAAAGTGTGTGACGAAGCGATATCAGATAAATGTTTAGGAATGTTTTTTTCTTCTTCTTCTTCTTCTTCTTCTTCTTCTTTCTTCTTCTTCTTCTACTTCTTCTTCTTCTTCTTCTTCTTCTTCTTCATTACAAGTTGTTTTGCCTATATTTCATGTCTTGTGTCCTTCGACTGTGACAAACGCAGTTGCTGTTACAATAACAGCAGTGTTAGGTGTTGAAAAGTTGCTAGCCACATGCATAACCTTTTTTTCAAGCATCTCCTTTCGTAGGTCGCCATCTTTCTCTCCTGGACCTTTGTTAATGCCCACGATGGACACCTATAACAGAATGGTGGTAGTAGTGATCAAGGTGGAAGTGGTGATCAAGGTGGGAGTGGTGATCAAGGTGGAAGTGGTGATCAAGGGGGGAGTGGTGATCAAGTTGGGAGTGGAGATCAAGGTGGGAGTGGTAATCAAGGTGGGAGTGATGATCAAGGTGGGAGTGGTGATCAAGGTGGGAGTGGTGATCAAGGTGGGATTGATGATCAAGTCTTTTAGTTAACTTTTTAGTGTTGGGGCCATTTTGGAGGAAGACTAACGTCTGGTTTATGCGAAGCATACTGGTCATACATGTTAGTCAGGATCAGGCAAAACATACTGATCAGATATGTTAGTCAGGGTCAGGCAAAATATACTGATCAGATATGTTAGTCAGGATCAGGCAAAACATACTGATCAGATATGTTAGTCAGGGTCAGGCCAAATATACTGATCAGCCATGTTAGTCAAGGGCAGGCAAAACATACTGGTCATACATGTTAGTCAGGGTCAGGCAAAACATACTGGTCATATATGATAGTCAGGGTCAGGCAAAACATACTGATCAGACATGTTAGTCAGGGTCAGGCAAAACATATTGGTCAGACATGTTAGTCAGGGTCAGGCAAAACATACTGGTCAGACATGTTAGCCAGGGTCAGGCAAAACATACGGATCAGACATGTTAGTCAGGGTCAGGCACAAGACACTGAACAAAATCTTCATCTCAGCTTCCTAGTAGCCCTCCCTGGAAACAGGCTGTTTTCATGGCAGCCTGTTTAACAAGGTGAGGGATCGTCGTTATCCCCAAGTAATGAGTAACCCGCAGATGAAGCCAAGCATAGCACAACCGCCTAGAGGACCCCGGTCCACCTTCACCAGCCTGCTCGGGATGTAAGGAAAGCTACTGCAACCCACCACTTAACGTCCTTTTCAGGGGGCACACAAGAGTAAGCCACTCATTATGGGCATTCTCAAACAACAATGTTGATTGCTTTTGAATGGTGGGAACAGCTGGTGTGCACCGTTCGGCATCGAACCTCAATTTCTTAGTCTAATATCTGCACTGCTCACACTAAATAGGTGGTGTGCAGAAACCGAATAACAATAAGTGAAACGTCTGACAAGCCGAAGGTTCTGGATACGCTCCCTAACTAACTAACTAATTAACTAACTAGCTGACTGACTGACTGACTGACATACGGACTGACTGACTGGCGGACTGACTAACTGACTAACTAACTAACTAAACTAACAAAACTAACTAATTTACTAACTAACTAACTTACTAACTAACTAAATAAAAGGACTATGTTCTGTCTGGTATACCTGCAGCATATAGTTGTACATAATGACGCTGCTTGTCTCATTCACAACTCTCTTCAGTCACATTGAACGATATGTCTGAACTGCAAAAGTAAGCCTGCTCTTTGCTTCGCCTAATTCGCCTAGAGGACTAAGACAACCTAGAGGACGTAGACAATCTAGAGGACGTGGACAACCTAGAGGGCGTAGAAAACCTAGGGGACGTAGACAATCTAGAGGACGTGGACAACCTAGAGGACCAAGACAACCTAGAGGACTAAAACAACCTAGAGGACGTAGACAACCTAGAGGACTAAGATAGCCTAAAAGACGTAGACAACCTAGAGGACGTAGACAACCTAAAAGACGTAGATAACCTAGAGGACGTAGACCACCAAGAGGACGTAGACAACCTAGAGGACTAAGACAACCTAGAGGACTAAGACAACTTAGAGGACGTAGACAACCTAGAGGATGTAGACAATCTAGAGGACGTAGACAACCTAGAGGAGGTAGACAATCTAGAGGACGTGGACAATCTAGAGGACGTAGACAACCTAGGGGACGTAGACAACCTAGAGGACTAAGATAGCCTAAAAGACGTAGACAACCTAGAAGACGTAGACAACCTAGAGGACGTGGACCACCTAGAGGACGTAGACAACCTAGAGGACTAAGACAACCTAGAGGACTAAGACAACTAAGAGGACGTAGACAACCTAGAGGACATAGACAACCTAGAGGACGTCGACATCCTAGAGGACATAGACAACCTAGAGGACGTAGACAATCTAGAGGACGTGGACAATCTAGAGGACGTAGACAACCTAGAGGACATAGACAACCTAGAGGACATAGACAACATAGAGGACGTCGACATCCTAGAGGACATAGACAACCTAGAGGACGTCGACATCCTAGAGGACATAGACAACCTAGAGGACGTAGACAATCTAGAAGACGTCGACAACCTAGAGGAAATAGACAACCTAGAGGACATAGACAACCTAGAGGACGTCGAAATCCTAGAGGACATAGACAACCTAGAGGACACAACCTAGAGGACATAGACAAT